>JAGKRY010000073.1:0-76716 GCA_020002325.1 Chrysosphaeria jannelii
CGTCTTTTGGTATTCGAAGAAGGACTAGCCCTTCGCCCAAGGCCACGTATCCAAACTCAAGTCCCGAATTAATCATATAATGAAATGCTTCGCAGAGGACCTGTGCTACTAAACAGGAGTGACTGAGCTTGGTGGGTGTGGACACTCCACCCTCTTTTACAGCGAGGGGGAAAAAGTTATCAAGAGGTCCAGACAAGACGCTGCACAGCTTCTTTGTCAGTCGAGGTGTCGCTTTATAGACCGCGACAAGAAGTTGTGTCGTCTGTCCGTCGCAGTGAGATGCTAATGTCCACTGGTCTGGGGCATTTACTTTTACATAGGATTTCTTTTCGAGAGGGCCCTGGACTAGTTCTTCCTCTTGCTCAATGTTGCGGCTGAGTCCCAGGCCGTAAGCATTGCCCCTGAATCTAATTTCTGTAACGGTTGGGTGCTGGGCAAGCTCTAGATACTTAGACACGACCCGCGTTGCTGGCTTCTCCGTGGCTACGCGAATCACAGGACGAAGTTCTTGTATATCGGCAATATCAGGACTAACGTCGTCACGAATACAATCAATAGCGTCCATAGAAGGGAAATAAACACCCCCATCATCAGTAAACGTTTGCACCAGCTTGTTGAATATCTCAGTATGTGAGTTTTTAAAGTCCTGCCAGGGACGGAGATGTTGTGGGTAGACTCTGCCTGCGACCGATATTGTGTCTACAGTCGGGCTTTTGAATTGCAGAAATTTGCATGCAGTTGACATCTTACTGTCGACATGGCAGATGTAGTCGATAAATCCCGTCAATGAAGAGCGGCGTGTTAGCTCAATCTCGAGCTTCGCTCTCACTTCTATAAGTTTTATTGCGGCTCCTCCGCGCGCCCCATGATGCTTCGTTTCGCGTTTTAATGCAGCTATAGACTTTCTTAAGGCGTCAGGAAGCTCCCGGAGATATTCGATAGCGCGGCTCGGCCCATCTGTACGCTTTCTTTCGGCTTCTACAAGAGTATTAAGGCGTTCAATTTCACGGCCCAGCTCATCTGCAAGAGCTCCTTCGGCTTCTATACGTGTGTCGTGATGTTTAATTTCACGTTCTAGCTCTTCAATCTGCTTTTCCAGACTTCGGAGGTCGTCGTCTGTCGACATGGTATAATAAATTTCACAGCTTTTGTTTATAATATGTATTTGACGATATCCCTTATGGAGGCCCATACTATCACTGTTTCATGTTTTATTGCCCAAGGCTAATAGGCAACACTTTAGGTAAGCTGACAACTACCTATATATTTTAAGCCTCCACTAGACTCTAAATACATTCAAGTCAAATCAAATCAAATATATTATAGGTTTTTTTTTCATATAAAGGCACCCATACATCTGTAACTCACAGCTAGAGGAATAAGATACACTAGATATATTCAGCGCGTCTACAAGGTGGCCTTTCGGCCTGTGCAGCCGTCATAGGCTACATGGGCAATGGTACAGCTATTCGTGCCATTTACAATTCAATGAAGAGGAAGATTGAGAGTGCGGGCCATGGGATTACTTTCACCATAAACGATTACCACAATACCATTGCAGAGAATCGAAGACTTCGGCTTAACAACAGATCTCCCACCCTCGTTTTTCGGACGAAGCTGGAAGAGGGCATGGAGCACGACATTGTGTTCCGGAAATTAAAAAGAACCTATAGGGAAGGCTTTTCCGAGTGTTGGCCATTGACTGCACTTACTAGTGATCGCTCGCTACGCTCTCCCTACAAGGTCCTGTTTTTGAAGAAGTCGAATTGATATTGAAACAAATTGCAGACTCCGCTCAGGTATGAGTCGGGTACCTAGACCGTGTTCTGTTGTTCAGGCCTTCACATCGACCGGAGTAAGGCTTTTCGAAGGCTTCTGTAGACTGTGGAAGCTCCGGGGGTTTTGTAACCTTAAGGGAGGCCGTATTTACCGTCGCAGACCGCTTTATGTATCTGTTCTGAGGGCAACATTTAGAAAAAACCGGTATTAAATAGTGGAAGAGAAGGACTGAGGAATGTGTGAGAACTTGAAGCATCATTCTTTTGTTGTTGTGAGGATTTTGAGAGGGAAGAGGCCACCTTTTGGTGGTAGTGGTGGTGCTTGAATTTAGTCTGCTATGTACATATATCTTGGAGCGGCAGTGTGCTTGGATGATTTGTTCTTGTGTTGCCATAAAGGAGAGTAGACTTCCTACAGCTAATAGGTAGAAGCAATTAGTAAAGAGCAATGGACATGATTGTCAAATACATTTCCACCACCCGCTATTGCATTTTTTTCTTTTTTTTTGAAAAAAATACGCAACTGTAAATATTAGGAGCGGGTAGGGTAACATGACCCCTGTGTCCTGAACCCCGTATGAGCCACAGCACACAAAACCAAACACCAACCAAACCAACCAAATACAAAACAAGCGCGTGGCGGCGGTAGGATGCCGGAAAAGCAGTGGCAGGCCACGCTTGGTATAACGTAAAAACTGGTCGCGGTTGTAGCTCAGGACAAAAAGGCCCTAGCCGTCGATGTCTAGTGACGAAGGAGCGAATAAACAATCAATATCAGCTATGGAAAATAATGTGTAAGCTCAGTGCTCGATGATAAGATCCTCGTCCTGCCTCTCCTCCCATGACCTCCAATATATATAGACCCCAAACATGCGTGCCACCTCTTGTCTCAGTCACACAAAGCTTGTATGAAACCCCCCAAGGGTGGTGACTGCTATCCTGCACTCAGTTGGTATATATAGCGAAACAAATCATTGAATATTGTCAAGCGGTCACAGATTGATGAAAGGTAGATAAATGTTTATTGCCTCTTGTGCTTCCTTGTTAATAGTAGCCTTAGGCTAAGCTATACACATAATTCATGACTTTTAAAAAAACCGCAGCCAAAAACCTTGTCCTCCGGCCTTCTATCATAATGGGGCCGTTTTCTCTAATAATTGGAAATTAAGCCCCCAAAGTAGTCTGAGTCTTTATCAATGCACCAGATAGCTGTCGGATGGTTAACTTTCGTGCAAGATTGATCAAATCACCACTGTATATAAGAGCATCTATAAATAGAAGCCAGGGTTTTATGCACAGGCTTCAAAACATTTTCTTTTCGAACGAAATTCCAAATAAAAAAATTCGCAGCTATTATTTTTAACAAGACACCAATAACTACCTTCTTCAATTAGGAACTATCTCATGGTAAGTATCATTTCTTCATGCCACACACTTCCTCATCCTCTTCGTCATCTTTAATTTTAACGGGCTGCATGGGATCATGGGCAACATGAGCTGCAAGACCCGAGGATGGGCTGGTTTATTCAGCGGAGCTTGAAAGAAGTTAACAGGATAAGCCTACAGTGGCAGAAGCCAACGCGACTTATCGGAAGCCCGCTGCCCATAGCCGACGTTTGCATGCGGAAGATCTCAAGATCCGCGCTAGGTGTCCTATCAAACTAATCTATTCTATGAGAATGTGTGCTCCCACTGCCCTGAAACTCGAAGCGAGCTCAATAATTCAACCACCCAAACTTTTCCTTGAGAACAGTATCACGAAATGGCTCATGTTTTTTTGGTAAAAATTATAATCCGCGATATGGGCTTTCCTTCAAGAGTCTTCGTGCCATGCATGCTTTTTCTTTCTCATCCACAGCTTTCCAGTCGTCATACCCTTACATTTGATAATGGAGAGAGTCCTAGTCAAGTTTGGCAGCGCTTAGGGTCAGAAAAGCAAAAGGTATTTCAAAATTGCTCGCAAAAGCTTCACATTCGTATCGTCGTTGGTTCACAAAGGTCATCAGCCGTTGACCTCATTCGCAAACCCAATGATAGCCAGATGTCTTCTTTGCGGTGTCTCGGGGATCTCAAACGCATTGCGCAATTCATTCAGCGTCATAATAGCGTATTGCTTGTAAGAATTGACAAATAGGAGCTCTTTGAATGTGCTAGATGACGAAGCTTCATGTTTGAAACAACATCGTGGTTTGCAAAGCGCTGATCAAACTACCGCATAGCCAAATCGAGATAGTTATCAAATGAAATCTCTGTCGTAATTAAATGAATTCTCCTTCTCCTTTTGCAAATAAAGATGGGAATGCAAGAGTTCAAAAAAATATTTACCATGTTGAGCGGCTAAGGTTAAGAAAACCCCGAAGGGGTAGGGGGCTCGGAGAAGACGGGTCTTCTTAAACTAAGCCATAAGTCTAAAAGATATATTATTTTGAGATCTACACAAATATCTATCCTCAACTGAAGAAAGTTAAAGCATCTCAATGAGCCCATCTTATTTACCACTCTCCTTGGAATCATCTCCACCCATGATGTTTTTCATCCTTCTATTAGCGATAAAGAAGATAAACATAACAAAGACTTACATGTCTGCAACAGAGGGATCGCCCATTAATGATGCGAGATCTGGCATCTTACCGCCGTCTGCAAAATTCTTGGCCATGTTTTGAACCTGTTGGTTATTCGCGAGGTCGCTCAATAAAGATGGGTTTTTCATAACATGATTTAAGGCCTGTTTAAACATCGGGTTGCCATTGGAACCGAACATGTTAGAGAGACTACTAAGATCCGGCATACCACCAGAACCAAATCCAGAGGGAGCACTTGAGGCAGAGGCGGAGGGGTCAGATTTGTCAGAGGTTGAATCAAGACTTGTATCACTAATGCGTTTTTTTGCTGTTTCGTAACCCTTTTTCATAGCTTCACTGCCACCATTGCCTTCATAATCGATTCCGTTTTTATAAGCCTCCATGGATCCCTGGTAATCTCCAAGGGCAAACTTAGCGAGCCCCAGACGACTCCATGCTTTTGTGTAAGTAGGGTCAGAAGCAACAGCTTCAGAAGCGTCATTCTTGGCACTGGCATGATCCTTATTATTGGAGTGTGCCGCAGCCCGGTTAGAAAGATATACTGCATTTCCCGGAACAATTGAAAGAGCCTGTGTGTAGTAATCAATAGCCTTCGCATAATCCTTTTTGCCCATGGCGGCGTTTCCCATGGCTTTGAGGTCTTCGGCGTCTTTCTTCTCACTTTCGGAGGGAACTTTGGCTTCCAACTTTTGTCTAGTACCATCATACACACTGAATATTTCTTTCAGGCTTTTATTTCCCATAGCTTCTTTAATGCTTGCTTCATTGGCAGGATCAACTTTGAAAGACTCTGCAATGCATGCAATAGCAACATCTATGGAGTCTTTCTCATCAGCGGAGATGGATCCATCCGTATAAGAGCCTTTTAAGAAATCGCAAATAGAAAGCGCAAGGCGCTGGTTCAAGGAGGACGACATTCTGTGTTGTACGCAGTCAAAACGAAATCTTCCTAGAGTTTGACTTTGAACACTTCATCGCTTCACCACGAATCGAATTACTCATCATTTTGATTATATAAGCTTCAACCCACAACCACTACCTTGCAAGCACTACCTTTAAGGTTCATACTAGTAATTCACAATACAGTCTCTATGGTTCATTTCTGCTTGGTAAAAGCTTCGTGATCAATTTTCACCTATGCCTAAGCTAGGTGTCTGGTGGTGAAGGTGCTATAAATAACAATCAAAAACTAGGCCCTCTGGAAAGCCGTAAACTGTAATCTCTTTCTCCAAAAATCCGTGTTCGTAAGTATATCATACTTCCAAATAGCCAAAGGAACTTTTCTCTCAGCTTATTTTTTAAATGCCTGGGTATAGAGCAAATCTACAAGGAAGAATGAGAGTTGGAAAGGAAAAGATTTTATGGCAGATGTTCGGCTCAATTACTATTCCATCATGCCATTCTTGGTACCGGATCATCCATCGACTCTAGCCACTGGGCACTAAAAACTCAACATACCGATAATCTTTCCAGTTCTGAGCTGCCTTCCTCTCAACACGGTCTCGCATGTATTGTTAAAGGGTTGGTTCTAGGGGGAGACGTATGCATAACAACCTAATGATTCACAACAAAAGATTACCAAGGCATTTTATTTTTCAAAGAGTTTTTAAAAAGGCCTCCACTAATGACGACCTTACAGCACCATCCATTGTAGCATAACGTAAATCGTTTACTAGTTCCAAAGGCAAATTGTTTATATCTGTATCAGTCTTCAGTACAGTTTTCGATAGCTGGTTGAGTAGCAGGGATAGATCCTTCTTTTGCGATACTAGTGGACTTTTAAGGCGCGCAACAAATTCTCGATATAGTTTTTCTTTATCGCGATCGTTCGGTTGCAATGCTTTTAAAGGTGCCTCTTTTTTGTATTTACGTTTGAATTCCAACCAGTATAATTTTGGTGTTGCAAACGTATAGAGAAATTCAAGATATACCGTTATTTCGTCTTTAGGCTGTATATTATCGGTCTCTTCGTTTATCGACTTTCGTCGCTGAATTTCTTCTTTGCACCATTCTTCGAAGGCTAGTTTTCTCTTTCTTCCAGTCTTCAATACTTGATAACGAGCATCATCAAATATCCTTTCATTTTCTAGAACGGTCTCCCAAAGGCTAAAAGGGCTGACATTTTGATCGGATAGCATAGCTTTGAATTCCAACAGAGCCTCTTCGTCTGATAATTCCATCATGTTCATGTGGTCACCATCCATGTTTCCGATGGAAGCCAACTGAAGTTGAAATTCCATATTTTCTTCATTGAACTCGGTAGGAATATTTGATAGTTCATTCTCTAGTTTCTGATCCTTACTTAAGCTTTCAATCTCCACCTCTTCATCGATTATAACTTCTTCATATTCTTGCGTCTCTTTTTCTAGCTCAATGGTTGGGTCGTCAGTTCCAGTCGGTGCATCCTTAGAACAACACTCCATGGACGTTTTTTCTAGTTCAAGAATCAAAGGTGCTAACTTTTCCGGGATTCTCCAGAAGCTTTCGTTCTTTTCCTCATTAAAAACAAATCTTCGACCAAATTTTGTATAAACTAAAAGCCAATGCTTCTGCCCAGGTAGCCTCGTGCTTCTTATGGGCTTGTCATTCGGCTTCGGCTTCCGAGTGTAAACAAACTCATCATTTGATTCTTTTTTCTGGCCATAGCCTCCATGCCTTATTTCTTTGCTGCTACGTTCATAAGATAGAGCCGTCGGCCGTCTATACGTTGACTCTTTGGTTGATGTATTATAATAGTATGCAAGCCCCGATGGGGTTTTGTTCTGTATCCACCCAGTTGGGAGTGGCGGAAGGGACATAGTATCTTCTTCTAGTAGGTTAGTAGGAGAAAAAGCTTGTCTGGGACTAATGATCGATACCTTTCATCTTCATATTCAAAAAACGAACCTTGGCGACAGGTACATATATGATGTACCGGATACTGCCACGTAAATTCACGTGATATGTACCTACAGTGGGAAGCTCACTATGGTTTTACAGTTGCGCTTCAAGAAGTTTTTTTGGAAAAACTTTAACCACTAGAGCCTAGGGGTGCATAAGTGACGATGATAAAAGCTGGTGCTAGTATTGTCTGCTGGTGCAGTCCTGATGGTCTACGTGGTCTAAAAGAATGCTAATACTTCATGCCTGAGGCCACAACAGGTACGTCTGATGGTACCCAGTTGTCAAACTTGAACCCAATTTGGTGTAGCGTTAAAAAAAATATCACATATTTAACGTATTTAATCCATTTAATCCCTGAAGGCTCGTTTCTTAAGTTCTCTATTCGAAAAAAAAAATTCACTCACGCCCAAATCGAGCATCAAAATGATTATTACATGAACCTAATTATTGCCTTTAACAGGTTGTATGTAAGACCTACCTACCTATGTAGTATGTAGTTTGTCCATATTCTTCAACATCTAGCCGCCCTTGAACTCTCCACTGTGAAGACTTCCACGCATGTGATCGCCATGGCAGAGAACAGTTGCCAACGACTCAACACGCCTAGGTACGTATGCCGTTACATATTCCTTCGCTTCTTTTCTTTCGGGATCACTCTTGCTTGGTACCTGATCATGGCGCCTGAATAATGTGATATGTAGGTATGTACTTTCACAAACACGACAGCTTTGCCTAGAACAAATTTGAAACGACAGTAACCATCAAAATGCTTGCAAATTAAAATTGAAGGTGATACTGCATTGTGTTGGAAGGCCAGGCTCATAGTCATGACGGATGCCCCCCAGCCAATGATTGCAGGCGAATGAGGTCTTGAAGGGTCTAGGCGCCGTTATGGAAACGACTATAAATAGGGGTGTACGTGATATCAAGGGGTAATAATACTACATACCTCGTTGTAATATGTACAAAATGTGCATAATACTTTGGTCCCTGAACAAGGTTACATTGAAGAACATCATTCGGACATCGTATCAAAAACAAAAAAAATACGATTTATCAACTTTTTTGCTGTGTGCGAATTTTTTTTGGATTCATTATTCCATACATGTATTCCTTCCAACCTTTTGCTAATAATAAATGTACAAGCCAATCGGCAGGCCACATTAAAAAAAATTTCTACTTCTTCATTCAGATTCAAAGATTTCTTCAATCACGAGACATCTTATAAGCAACCCAACCAACCCAACACAACCTCTTTGCCCTTCTCCTTTAGCAATATGGCTGAAGGCGGCTTTGATAATGGAGTAGGCCATGCTTCATCACATGGCGACGATCACGAAAGTCGAAAACCACCGGGAATCAAAACGTCCTTGGATCAAGCACAAGATGAATCAGTATCGCCGACAGGTTTGATCGGAAACATTCCAGTCAATCCGTTTAGCAGACAGCATACAAGTTTGGATATTGACGATTACTTTACTGGGCCTCGTGATATACAAAAACACTCCAAGTGGCCCTTATTTCTTCAAATGCATGGCAGCATCTTGCCAAAAATGATTATTCCACTGGTATTTCTTGGTATTTGGTCAACTTGCATCACTTGTGTCTCTGTGTTCACGTCCACCAGCCTTGGTATAAGCAGTACTTTGCTTACTGTAACCGGGTTTGTTGTCGGCATGGGCCTCTCTTTTCGGAGCTCTACGGCATATGAACGATACGCAGAAGGTCGGAAATATTGGGCACAGCTTATTATGACATCTAACAACTTCGCTCGTATTTTCTGGATCCATGCACTTGAACGTGAAAACCACCCCGATGTTTTGTCAAAAATATCCGCCATGAGACTTATTGTTGCGTTCTCTGTCGCTCTCAAGCACAAACTTCGGTTCCAGCCTTACAGCGACTATGATGACCTTTACGATCTAGTCTCTCACTTAGACACATTTTCGAAGGAAGCGACCAAAGACGACCCTGGCCGCATTGAAGGCGGCGAGCACAAACGCCATTATGGCCCATTCAAAACAACAGGTGAATTTCTCGGTGTGTCATTTGCTGCCAGTAATCCACGCAAAGAAATTAAGCGCTCGCAACGTCCTCTTGGGAACTTGCCACTTGAAATTTTGAATTACATCGCACGATATGTGGATGAGCTGGTAGCTAATCAACAGCTTGTGGTTCCTATGCATCAAACACTTGCTTACAATAACATTGCTGCGCTGAACGACATTCTTACAGGGACAGAGCGTGTTCTTACCACACCTGTTCCAATTGCATACGCCATTGCCATAAACCAGATTACATGGATTTATGTTTTTTTGCTTCCATTTCAACTCTTCCCAGCTCTTGGGTGGGTGACAATTCCTGCTAGTATGGCTGCAGGGTATATCATTCTCGGACTTTTATTTATTGGTCGCGAAATCGAAAACCCTTTTGGAAAGGACGTCAATGACTTGCCTCTAGATGACTATTGTGCGCAAATTGCCAATGAAATGGATATTGTGGCATCTAAGCCCAAGTTGCCAAGCAATAGTGATTGGATTGAATCAGCTGAGAATAAAATCCTTTGGCCATTGAGCACAGCAGGGTGGCCAGTGTGGCGCCATTGCAGTTCTGTGAAGATACAAAATGCTTTAAAGCAGAAGTGCTACATGACTCTAAAAGAGGGGAACCGCAAAAACACGATGGGTTCAGAATCAACGGCTGTTGATAGAAGCGCCTCTTCAGTGGTCTAGTCTTAAAAAGTTTATATTTCATTTGCTGTGCAGCTCTCCTATTTTATTTATATTATTAGTACATACATAACTCTCCCTTTTCTTAGATAGTGACTGCAAGATGACCATCCTCACACCTGGGTTTTAGGGACTGGGTTTGCACAACCTCCGTTAGGCGTGTGACACGGTCCACGAGGTCTATATAGAGTGGGAGACACGGGTTTTCACATTATTTTTGCAGAACCTTTTGTATCATTGTTTTTCTATAACTTAGGTACCTATTGATTGTTGTTCTTTTTACCACAAGGCACCGATGGCTCAGGCCCAAAGACATAAGCCACGACCACGTTGTTACCAAGCAGCTTTACCACTACTTATCTGAATGCCATCTCTTCCTTATGCTTATTTTTTGTTTGGTAGGTTTGGTTGGTGTTTGGTTTATGATGGCTCAGACTTGCCTTTACGACATCATCAGCTATACAATAAATGCATATAATCTCTTTTGATAGTTCAAGGTAGGCGGGTTTCCAGACATTGCAAAATACATTGTAGGAAACCCATCAAACAATGGCCTGATCAAGAGCCTGCATAGGGTATAGCCTCTGAAGTATCTGTTTTATCATCATTGCCATATAAATCTATGCCCTTTTGTTAAAATTTAGAATTTAGGAAATAGATGATGAGCCATTAACTCGACTCGATTCCATTTTTGCAGTGCGAGCACCAAATTGAATCTTGTAAAGTCGTTAGTAGGAGGGAATGATAAGAGTTAACTTACAGCACGCTTTTTTTCCTGTGATACCACAGTCAGACCTAGTGAATATGCTAAGAGACGAAGAATTTTCTTAGTGGGATCAGCTACTTCTTCATTTAAGCAATTAACGCAGCCGTATTTCTCCCAGCACGGTAGGGAGATTGCCCATTGGAAGAGGTTTTCATCTAAAAATGGAAATCTTGTTTCTTTCCCCCAATGGCTAAGAACTCTGTCATCTCGTCCAAGATTACGTTCTCCTATACGTGAAACATCGAGTAGGAGCTCTTCCACGAGGCCTTTATAACCAGACCGTTGAAAGGCGATGCTATGACGGCCATAGCCGCCAAAAAGCTCATCGGCTCCAAAACCAGAGAGCAGAACACGGGGTACTGCACCTTTCGCAGCAAAATACAAGGCTGAAGCTATAGAAAGATCCATTTCCGTATTGTGGGGATGTATCAAGGAGATGATATTTGGCCTATGGGATATATTTTCTGTATATGGAATGTTGACGGGAATGAAATTCCAATTCCTTTCACAGAGAGACCGCAATTCACTATATGATCGGCGTCCGGTCAAGCGGTCAGGACAAGTCTCGTATGCATCGCTTCCCGCGTGAGCGGCGAGCACACGTGGGTTTTCGAACGCCACATTTATCAAATCAATTCCCTGATCTTGAGGGAGGATCTCATGACACAGTAGCGCTAGTACGGTGCAATCTAGGCCACCGGAAAAAAGAATGGCTAATCTTGTGTCGGGATATTCTGAATTGTTTAAAGGAGGTATGTTCAGAATTCTCACTCGTAGTGACCGTAACAAATATTGATGGAGTTTCTTTACGGACTCAGATTCTAATGAGAGAGAAGCTGAACCAGAGGAAGGCTCAGTATCCTCATTGAAGGGGCCAATTCCAGAAATCTAGGGTTAATAATATTAGCACAAAAGATTGATTAATCAAGACGTTTTCCATTCGGACGAACTTACCATGGCCCTTTCAGCCCAATCAAGCCTTACAGTAGCATCCGTGGGGCTTTTCTCATTCTCTAATTCATCGATTTTGATGACGTACAGGCCATCCGCTCGTACTTCACGCCAAGGCTTAGCATTTTTCTCTTCCGTCATATCACCAACGCTTGACAACTCAATACGCTGACCATGAGATCGTATTAGTAGAGAACGCCTACCGAGTCGATCACGGCCATAGTACACCCGTCCATTCCCATCATAGTATATAAAAGCAAAGGGGCCTTCGATGGACCGGAACACAGATATGCAATCATCAGTTTCAGAGAGTTTTTCAAACAATTCCAGGCCATCGTTCTTCGCGTCCACTGCATCATTATCGCGCCATGCCTCCCCGTTCCAGCAGAGAATACGTCTCTGTGACGCGAATGGCTGTGGAGTTACGCCCTGGCCGCGCAATGCCAAGACAGTGGATGTAAAGCTCAAGTAATGCATTCCATTTTTTCCTTCGAAATACGCAGTTTTTACAGCATCATAGTCGGGGCCGCGCTTTGTTAGTCGATCATATAAAGGAGGACTGTCATGTTTCAGGGAAAGTAACGGCTGGGTATCAACCACGGCATGGATACCGCACATTCTCCGATGTAGGTGTCTTCATTGAATGTTCAAAGCTGTAATCTTTTTCAATCTCTTTTAGATGAATAATGCCTCCTATTATCCACTTAACCGAACAACTTAGCTACACGCAAATCAAGGTGAAAATACGCATCAACCGATCAATAAAAGTTAAAAAGACGTCCCTTTGATATTTTTCTTTTGAAACTATGAAATGAGTGTTGCACAAATTCTTGTTTCGATTAGCGGTATTTGGAGCTGCATTGTTCTTCTTGTCCAAAGTATTGGCATTCTTCGAATGTGCGTTGATTTAAACTAGATTAGGGAAGGATTTTGACAAAAACCTTGGCTTAGATTTCGATACTATTCGTCTCCAGGAAAGCGTTCGAATAGCGAAGGACAGGACGAGAGGATTCTTCCTTATCTTACCATTATTCGGCCAATAAAGGGGCCTGAAGCAGCCCTCTATGAGTGCCTATCATCGACATTTCAGCAAACATATCCCAGTAGCCGTCTCTGTGTACATCTGTGCGTTGAAAGCGAGGATGACGCATCTTGGCCTGTTCTCCAACAAGTGGTCAAAGACTATCCGCACGTCACATCGTGCATACATGTAGAAACAGCTGATCCACATGTCAACACTTTAGGTCCAAACCCTAAAATTCGGAATATGAGCAAGGCATACAAAGAGGCTCCGAAGGATAGCGTAATATGGATAGTGGATTGTAATGTCTGGGTTCCATCAGGCACAGCAGGGCGTATGGTCGATAAGCTTTTTGGATGGGGTCCCACAAGCTCAGGAAGTACGCCTTACAAATTTGTTCACCAGCTTCCACTTGTTGTTGATATTTCTAATCATGATAGGTCGTTTGGATCTCGTCTTGATGAGATGTTTATGGCCACAACACATGCAAAATTTTACTCTGCCATCAATGCCGTAGGCATCGCCCCATGCATCGTCGGCAAGAGTAACATGTTTCGTAAAGAGCACCTCGACCAAGTAACACCACAGCGCCGGGGCCTCGATTATTTTTCTAATTTTATATGCGAAGATCATCTCATTGGTGATTTATTGTGGAAGTCTCCTATCCCAGGGTTCCGAAATCATGGCTTATTGTCCACAGATCTTGCTATCCAGCCGATGGCTGATGTTTCCACACAGGCATATATCACACGTAGGGTTCGATGGCTTCGCGTTCGGAAGTGGACAGTGCTTTTAGCAACATTGATCGAGCACAGCATCGAATCATTAGTTTGCGCGGGCTATACTGCATTCTCTGCCTACTATATGTTTGGCATATATCCTCTGTATACTTGGCTCTCCCTAATGTGTGCATGGATACTTGCTGATTGGGTAACATTCTGGAGGTTGCATTCCTTGTTATCGGTGCAGGCTGACGATAAAACACCCTGGTTTGCCCAAGGACGGCACCAGGCGCAATTTTTTCGCTGGTTAATGTGCTGGGTAGTCCGAGAAGTATTGGCGTTCCCTATCTGGGTAGACGCCGTTTTTTTGGGAACTTCTGTTACCTGGAGAGGGAAAAAGTTTCACGTTCGAACGGATATGAGTGTTTGTGAAATGAGTACCAATGCTATAAACTATTCTCTATGAGCCTATGACAATAACACATTTCCGTTTCTAAACAACCTCGAGCCCTGAGTGCTGACGGCTTCTTGAGGCTTTCCATGTAGCTGTGCTTATGTAATATCACGCTGTTGTGCGGTACATATGAGCTCCTCTGCTATGAAATGTTTCTACATTCATACTCTAAAGGATTTGGAGGGCAAACAGAGTGCTTGCGCTTTATGAGCTCCGTCCACCCAATAAGGGTTCCATGCGAAGATAAGATATAGAAAATGCCTTCAAGTATCAAGAACGGAAAAGAGTACCACCCAGAACAGCCCTTAGCGAAACTAAACGTGAGCAGTGACAAGGAAGACAGCTTGCAAGAGGAAGACAGCTTGCAAGAGGACGGCAACCGGCCAAAAAGATTGCCAGGGCTATTCCTAGAGGCCCCGGAATTCATTGACCCAACCCCAGCAACGCCAATAGCAACGTCCCGTCCCTCGTCCTCCATGGGTCCCTCGCAGAAATCCCGCTCGAGGTCCCATTCGCCTTCTGCAGCCGCTGAAACGAGCTCCTCTGAAATTAACTCTATTATGGAGCAATTTAGTTTACGGGCAAATGAAGACAGCAACGAGCCCAGTCAACTAGAGATGGAGCGGCCCGATCATCCACCTCGAAAATCAAGTCTTGACCCAGTGTCTTTTCCTGTTCCTAAAGACCTGAACAACTCCAATGATGCCAAAGACTCAAAAGATGTCGAAGAGTCTCAAATGAACTCTGAAGACCGACCACCAGTGCCTCCAAAGGATGAACGCATGGCTGTTCTATCCCCAACAGTCTCTCTTCAACGGCCTCCTCTGCCAGAACCTGAGCCCGATCTTCCGTTTGATTTTAATCGGTTTTTAGAGCAATTGCGACAGAAAAAAGCTGAACCAGTGGCATCGTATTTGAAATCCTTCTTGAAAGAGTTCAACCGCCAGCAATGGACTGTTCGTGAACAGGTGAAAATTGTCTCTGACTTTCTTGGATTCATTTATAACAAAATGGTCATGTGTGAAGTATGGCGTGATGTATCAGACGCTGAATTTGACAACGCCCGAGAAGGCATGGAGAAGTTGGTGATGAACAGGCTCTATTCGCAATGTTTTTCCCCGGCCATAGCACCTCTACTGGCAATATCTAGCTCCAGATCGAAACGAAGAGGTGACCGTCTCACAGGCCTTAGTAGAGGCGAGCAGCACCAAGAAGATGTCGAACGTGACGAGGTCCTGCTTCAAAAAATGCGAATCTACGGATGGGTTCGGGAATGCCATTTGGATATCCCCTCCTTTGGGGAAAGTAATCTGGTAAAATTTTTAAAAATAGCTCAACAAGAGCTTCTCAAGATCAGATCATATAGAGCGCCGAGAGACAAGATGATTTGCGTCCTAAACTGCTGTAAAGTGATATTTGGTCTACTGAAGCATTCTGATAATGATTCATCCGCTGACTCGTTTATGCCTCTACTAATACTTGTTGTTCTCCAGGCACAGCCAGAGAATCTAGTCTCCAATGTGCAGTACATCCAGCGTTTTCGAAACCAAGAAAAACTTTCTGGCGAAACAGGCTATTACCTCTCTTCTCTTCAAGGTGCCGTTCAATTTATTGAAAACATGGACCGTACCTCTCTTACCATAACTGACGCTGAATTTGAAAAAAATGTGGAAGAAGCAGTTTCTGCCATTGCGGAAAAGCAGCGGGAGGGGTCCAATCCACTTCCACTTCCGCTAAGAGAAGGTGGAGGTTCAAGTTCTCAACCCTCTCACAACACACATCGACAAGCATCATCATCGCAGGATGAGGATAAAGACGCCATAGTTGGGTTATTAAGAACCATCCAACGACCGCTAACTTCCATTGCATCTATTGGGAAAATGTTTTCCGAGGGTGATTCCCAACTAGAACAACAGGGGAGGTCAGGACAGCCTAGCAGGGCAGATCAAGGAAGACATACGCTGTCTGTTCAAGATGCAGCTGCCCTCCAGGCAAATGCCGAGGCAACAGAAGCAAGGCGTCTTCAGCAACAAGAGCATGCAAACACCGTAGACTCTCTATGTGGAGTTTTTCCCGACTTAGATCGTGATCTAATAAGTGACATCCTTTACCAGAAAGAAGGAATGTGAGTTTTGTTACTGTTCTCAACAAACAAATCTAACATACATGCAGGGTTGGGTTAGTTGTCGACGTGTGTCTTGCACTCTCGCAATCATAAGGCCAAAGCTCTATACCTCTCTATAGCTTATGGAGCTTCAGAATTGACGGTATAACTGTAGTGATTGAGCATTATAAAGATGGAAACATACATTTGATGACAATACTTGTCCAATTTGACAGTTGTATAATATATCTGAGTGGCATGCTTATTATTTCTAATGTAAACCATGGTCATTGCACTATGCACTCACTCCATTGAAAGGTAAATTAAAGGTCTATTTATAATCTCACGACAATGGAAATGGAGGCTTTTTATGGAGGGGCATAAATTCCATATCACGCCTCCAGTGAGTCGCGATAAAGAGGAGGAAAGGTTAGGTAAGAATAATCCATAAAATATACAAAATCCACCCAGAAAATATCTAAATCATCATCGGCCAAAGCCCTTGAAACAGACCCAGCTAATACATACTTTGTAGACGATGTACTGCTGGGAACCAAAAAGTCTAATCACAAAATAAAGCGCCATTGGTGGTATCGCGAATATAACTTTTGTTGCCCATAAAAAAAGGTATAAACAGAATTCAGAAAACGGGAAGCCCCATATTCTTCCAGAAAAAAACGGTAAAAGAGAAATTAAACCATCACAGAGTGCCGTTCGTGCCTTCTGAGAAAGCTAGCAAAATCGAAACGGCTGGACATTGAGTTTCTCTGTGAGGAGTAGCACTTTGCCACATCGCCACGGCTATACCCTCTATGAAACGCATCGTAGTGGGAGTATGCTTGTGGGCGGTGAGCTACACATTGACCTTCATGAGCCATGTCAGAAGTATGGTGGGTAGAATGAGATCTGTAATCAGATGGGCGGGTGAGGCCAATTGGGCTATTTCTGTACTCAATCGGCGATACCCTCGCCATTTTTGCTTCGTAGGCATAATTTATATGCGCTGGGCTTATGCTTTCATGCTGGCAAATCTTATATGGGGATTGACTTGTTGTTGGAGAGTCATATCTCGACTCTGGTGGTGTCAGAGGTGTCTGGTATGACTGATGAGGCTCAGTGGGCGAGTAATAAAAGTGTGCTGGCCTATATCCATAGCTTGAATACTGGCTTGCCCTACGATCGCCTGGGTACCCATCAAGTTGGCTGCTGGCACCATCAAATGATGGGCTAATGGGGTACCGTTGAGGTTTGATTGTAGAGGTATGAGACGAAGCTCGGAAGTCAAAGAGTCTAGCAGAACGCTCCTCTCTCCATTTCCTCCAGTTTTCAATCCAGGCTTGGTAGTCCTCGCTTTGATCGAGGTTCACATACAGACTCCAGCCAATATCTGTCATCCACTCCAGTTCGAGCTCATTCAGTTCACGTACGGATATACCGCTCACATCGGTCCAGGATCGGTTTTGGAAAGTGTTGTCGTCCAAAAACTTGCTAGCAAGTATCAAAGCAACCGTGAGAAGCCTCCACATTTGACCGTCCGTCATGTAGAACTTCTGCGTAGAGACAGAATAAAACATGTTGAGACGTTTGGCGAAATAGTTCATTCCGAGAAGAATGGTCGTTTGTGGGAGACGGGTGGGCTTCAGAATTTGTAAAATAAACTTTCGATATGTTGGCGTAGGCTGCATCTTATTCATGGCAAGACGAGTAGACATTTCGGCAACGTAGTCTGCCATCACCTCGACCTCGTAGTCGAGGACAGCACAAACTCCCCCAGGCATATTGTTTTTTTAAAAAAGTATTAGTAGAGGTAGGGTCGATAGTTGCTATAGCTTGAACGACCAAAACGAGCAATCCTCAGAGAATACAGAACAGCCAAAGACAGTCTTTTTCGGCGCAAAAAGTTGGCAAAGGAAGAAAAACAGTCTAAGGCAAGACCATATATTGGCGACGATGCTAAAGTTGATCGACACGACCGAAGATAAATGGGATATCTTAGGCAGAGAAGCAATCCATGTATGTAGATAGATATAACGGGAGCAATCTATGCACCGTAAGTCCGTATTCCGCCAGCAAGTCGCGTATATAAACCTACAGTAGTAACGGGAGGGGGGAAAGTTGATGCAAAACAAAGTCTAGTCACGAAAAAGTTCCCATTCAATTAAGAAGGAAAACGATAGACAGTACTGGTAGCGTAATCTCCAATGGCGATGTACCGTTGAGTCCACGACTGGGCAGCGTTGTCCCTTGCAAAAGGCCACTATTGACGGAGCTGCGCACTGTTAAAATCAGGTACACCTGAAGAAGGACAGGGCTTGCGTTGTTGAGCTTTTTGTCCGTATAATATGGTATGCAGCCAACCAAAAAACCTCTGCTGGACCGAGGTTTTTTACTTTTGTTAACAAGCAGCGTCCACAGACAAATCAAGGGCGCAGTAAGGAGGGAATGATGGTTTAATCACAGCCTAAACAACAACGCAAAAGTAAATTTGGTCGCTGACTCCTTGAAATGTTGTTGGCAAGCGGAGAGTTTGGGCGAAAGGGGCGAAGAGAAGAAACTTCGCAAAATTTTCAGCGAGCGATTAGAAGACAAGAAGCCTAAAATAGCGTGTAGTTTCGCTGCAGTACGAACTAAAATCAGGACCCAGTAAAAACTGGCACGTTGTGGTCAAAAATTCAACATTTTCGACATTATGTAATTTTTGTCAGAAAATCGGGTATAGACATACATGATACATGTGTACTAGTAAAGAGAGACTGTGCTGGTCCGGTTAGTTGCAATGTTCATGAGACAGCCGTCCTTCGCGCTGTGAATCAAGAGTGTCTTATTATTGGATGGGCAATAGTATTACAAATATAAAAAAGGATTATAAAGTCATTGAGTAGGGCATGACTGACTTGTCAATGGTTGGTTCATGAACCGCGTTTGTTTTTGCGTTCAGTTGCATCAACCAGCTTTGCTCATTTGACTTTGCTTTTTCAAAGGCCTCTCGGCAATCAGGCGGGAGCAAGTCTGCCATTTCGTCGGAAATGTTCGCAAGCCCTTTGAAAGAGTCAAGCATTGATGCTGCAAACGACGGGGCTCTCTGGTCATATGCAGATGATACGATGCCTGTATTGGGCGTGTGAAGAGCGACATTTGCCACGAAAAATGACGTGGCAAGGCGGCGCGACTCGGCAGTTGCCGGAATCATCGCTTCAGCCCTGGCCTGCAGTGGTTGCATAGAGGAAGGGAACTGCATTACGTTGGTATGCACGTCGTAGACACCATTTCGAGCAGCCGCGCGCCCAGCCCCGATAATGCTATTAAAAACACTGGCCTCTCGGGCATGCTCTAGTTGCCAGTTGACATCGTTCACAGCCTTGCGCTTAGTTCTCTCCGCTGGCATAGGCGTGCTGGCGGCAACTGCCACAGGCGCTGCCATTGGATTATGGTAAACAGAACTAGCACCATGCCATGCCACATACTGGTTTTTATTGTACGGTGCTCCAGGGGTGACAACGTCTCCAGGGTCTGCTAGGGCGCCCTCAACAGCGCCCTCTTCCCGGGCCCGTTTTACATTATAGTCGTCGGTGATTCGCCTGCCCCCGACAATGATTTGTGCCCCGAATTCGCGAAAGACGGACCGTGCCGTGACGATTCCGATGGCCCTGCCCTTGTAGCTATGCGGGATGATGTGTCTTGAAATCATGTCTCTCTTTTCCACATCATTGACGACAATTTTGAAGAGGCGGCGATGTTTTGCAAAAAATAAGTACGAGTCGCGAAACCCGACGCATCGCGCTGGTTCAGTAGATAGCATGTAAAGCCTGTCGCCCCTCCCCGGCAGTGTAAATGTTCGGCACCGATACTCGCGCCCGTCGGCCAGGTTGCCCATTTTATCAACCTTTTCTTCTCCTTCTTCGTCTTCGGTGAGAGCAAGCTCGTCGTCGACAACGTCAACCAGTGTTGTGCCGTCCTTGTCGATGGATTGCTGGTGCGAAGAAGGCCCGCTTGTGAGCCCGCCACGACGGCCGCCACGTCCGCGCCATCCGCCACGGCCTCTCTTTCTCGGCGTGCCTTCACGGCCTGTGTTTTGCACGGTGAGCTCAGACTCGCTCGCGGGAACCTCGACCATTCCATCCCAGTCCGGAGGCCGGTTCTTTGGTGGTCGGCCGAGCCGCTTTTTACGAACCATGATGATGGTGGAGCGAGAGCCGCCTTCTCTGGGGGACTTCTGCGATCCGTCTCTACTCATGGAAATGGAATTTTCATCCGAATTCTCCTGCTCATCGTCTTCGTCCTCGTCGCCTCCGTCTTCGTCTTGTTCCTCCATCTCTTCGTCGTTTTGCCCATTGTCTAGCTCGTCCTCGTTCCCCTCATCGTCCAAGTCGATATCCTCGGCGTCTGTATTTTTGCCCAAGACGTCTTTGGAGTCGTCAATTTCCATTTTTTCTGGAGGTGCCGGCGCGTTATCTCTCCTGTCAGCGCGGACCTGCATACATAAAAGTCTTACCGAGCAATGCCGCGGCCGCCCGTCGCGTGGAAGCACGTGAGCGACGCTCTTCGGCCATTCCTGAATGATCTCTGTTTGATAATGCAAAGCAAGGCTTGGATGAGTCCAGGCGCAAAGTACGGCAGTACGAACTTGTACATTCAGAGGTATCTTCTTTTTGTTACCTAACGGATAAGGCACGAATTGATTAGATAATTTATAGGACTCGTGCTGGTTCGCATTCGCACATAACGCCAGCGCAACTACATACCACTCGACAACACAGCGCGTTCAGAATGACTGCCACAGGAGCCGACGCTCAAATCACTGCGCATTCCACTCCAGAAAATGTCGCCGGGGGGTCGGGGCCCTCTATACCCAAGGAGCCATTCAAGGAAAACCTGGAGAACGTGCAGTTTTGCAAGGACTGCCGGGAGTTTCCACCGAACCTAGTTGAGGAATTCTCCAGTGGCGATGTTGTCTGTAGGTCTTGCGGCCTTGTCGTCGGGCCGCGCATCATCGACAGCCGCAGCGAGTGGAGAACATTTGCAAATGACGACCAGGGTGGCGATGATCCATCTCGCGTTGGCGAATCTGCCAATCTTCTCCAGAACAACGAGGGCTTGCAAACACAGGTCGATACGAATGCGGCCAACGGGAAACTGGCAGGAAAGCTGAATAGCATCAACAAAAAGTCACAGACGGACAAACTGAGCAAAGAGCTACAGGACGGCTACCAGCTGATTGATATGCAGACCAATATTCTGAACACGACAGGCCCTGTCAATATGATGGCAAAGCACATTTTCAAACTCGCAACGGAACACAAACAACTCAAGAACAAGCCGCGGGAGGCTGTTGTGGCGGGCTGCATATTCATTGCCTGTCGGCAGTGCAATGTTCCCCGCACATTTCGAGAGGTGCTGGCCGCGACATCGGCGTCCAAGAAGGAGATTGGGCGCATTTTCAAAACGCTCGAGACATTCCTGTCCAAGGTCAAGGCGCTGAGCCAGTTTGCCGGAACGACTGTTGGCGAATACAAGGCTTCAGCCTCGACGACTGCCGACGAACTGTGCACGAGGTACTGCTCGCTGCTCAATTTTTTGAATCCTCCCCGGCTTGAAAAGGTGAGCAAAGCATTGGCGCGAAAGACCACGTCCATCTCGGACCTGGCGGGTCGTTCGCCGCTGTCTGTTGCTGCGGCGTGCATCTACTTTGCAAGCCATTTGTTAGGAGACGCCAAAACGAGCAAGGAAATCGCCAGTGTTGCCGGTGTCAGCGACGGCACAATAAAGACGGCATATCGCTTTTTGTACAACGAAAGAACAGTCTTGGTGGAAGACTCGTGGGACGGGAAGATTGAGAGGCTTCCGGCAAGCTAAGGGCTGCTGAAAAGTTTTGTGAACATGTCTTTTACATTCTATCCCTATATTAGTACGCTCAATATTAATTCATTCGACATTCAAAGCTTCAGATGGAAGGCTGCGTTGGCGATAAGATATGTAGCAAAAAGATCCAAGTACCGCTGGGGGTACCTCTCCAGCCAATCAGCCAACACTTGAAAGTTCAAACACCCACTCATCAGCGATCACACTAGACTGCGACGCGATCCACGCGTCTACTTGCTGTGCGGAAATGAACCCATCATCGGTGGCCTACCAGGCGCAGGCACAGGCCGATCTGGCGTCCACAAACTCGCCTTTGTCGTACTGGTCAACATACGCCAACAGACTGCGCTCCTACAGCAATGCCCTAGTTGTTCCCGCTGCGAACCCAGTCACCTCGACGGTGAAGACGACCAAGCGTGGGACCACCATTATAAACTACGCAGAAGATGGCTACGACGACCACGACGACGACTCCGACAGCGACCATCGCCGGCGAACAAGCCGATACAGGGCCGATTCGAGTCGACTGGGCGGCATGGGCTCGAATATAGCAGGGCCCGTGGATGAGTCGACGGAGCGCCCGACTCTCCTTGCCCCTATCCAACTACAAGGCAACTGGCGGGACTGGTTCGGGAAGACGCGTATTCCGCGTTCCGATTTGTCGAATCACGCACAGGCATGCTTGCCACTGACGCTTGTTCCTATCCGAATTGACGTTGACATTCCGCCCTATACCCCCATGGCCCCCCTAGGCCCTCCCCTCGGCCCAAATCCTGGCGCTTCGGCTGCCCAGAACCATGCCCAGTTCGACATGGCAAATCCCCTCAACAGAAGCGCTGATAAAATGACGGTGCCAAGCCGACTGCGGGACGCGTTTTTGTGGAATTTGTTCGAGTCCATCATCACCCCCGACCAGTTTGCCATGACACTAAGCCAGGACTTGGATCTGCCGCTCCGGAGCGCCGGTTCCGTGGCCACTGAAATCAGCCGCCAAATCCGGAACCAGCTCGAAGAATACGCCAACATTGCTCTCAATCCCCTTTTTTCCAGCACAAGCCCGTCCCACAATGAGCAGGGGAAGGACTTTGATGCATCCGCTGTGGCAACACCGCTGCCAGAGGCCACTGATAACCCAGATGACATGTACAGGTGCGTGATAAGTCTAAGCGTAAATCTAGCTTCGAGCCTGTACACGGATAAATTCGAATGGTCTCTTCTTCATCCCCCCGGGGCAGCCGAGGCTTTTTCTCAGCAAACGTGCGCTGATCTCGGGCTCTCTGGGGAATGGATTCCGGCCATAGCACACGCCATCTATGACGCGGTTTTGCGCTTAAAAAAGGACGCCTGTGAAGCGGGGGGTCTTGTCGCCTACCATGGCGGCACAAGCACGCTGGGCGGTACTATTCCGAGAGAGGCCGGCTGGCGATACGACCCAGAGCAGCTCGTCGACTCGTGGGGCCCAAAAATAGAAGTGCTCTCAAAAGACGAGATCGAAAAGCGTGAAGGGGACCGTGAACGTCAAGCGCGGCGCCAACGTCGTGAGACCGCACGCTTTGGCAGTGTGGCAACAGCTTCTTCTCTTGCATTTGGTGCTTCAAGTTCTGCCCCCGGATTTGGATTTGGTGGGCTCATTGAAGAAGAGGAGCGTATGGGACGCGGCGAGCGATCGAGACGAAGACGCCGTCTGCGAAGCCATTCTCCAAATGGCAGGGCATCGCTTGGGCGGGGCACGCCAGAGGTAGGCGGCACGCTCGCCGAAACCGAGCGTCTCTCCTGGCGTTGTTCACATTGTCGTGTCTGGGGAACAAATGTGTGGGCCATTCGCGATGGTCCGCTTGGTGCTCGGGTAAGTTCTCTCAACTGTCTTTGTTCTGTGCGCGTATTGACCGTAGTCTCTCTGTAATAACTGTGGGTTCTTGTATGAAAAAGACCAAAAGTTGCCGCGATGGACAAAGTCGCTGCATTCCAACGACATTGCGTTGATGTAATATTCTCTCATTTTCCTTTACATAGATGACAAAAATTCAATACTAGATTCCATTCATTTAAATTGCCTTGGCCACCAAGCCGCGCCAACCAGCACATTCTCTTTCCCCGACGCTTCCAGCTCAGCGCAAGCCGCTGTGGCTGTCGGCAAACGGGTTGGGTCCAGACAGGTCGCCCGTGGTGTCGCTCTGCACGCCACCATAGGGCATGTCTACCTGCGAAGAAGACTGGGCCATCAGGGGCTGCTTCTGCTGCTCGCGCGTGTGGCTCATGCCACGCACAGCAGGCCCTGGGCGCTTGTCACGGACGGCCGTTTGCTTTGCAATGTCCTTGGCCTCGGCAGCCTTTGCCATTCTGGCCTGCTGGCGACGCTCGCGGCAGCAGAAGAAGAGCAGAGTAACTGTGGAAATGGCAAGGCCAACACCAAAAACAATGGCAATAATGATGCCCGCCACGCCAGGCGAGTTCTGCAGCTTCATGCACGAAATCTTGCCCAGGTTGTCCGACTGGCAGCGCATGCCGTCCGCGCACGTTGGGAAAATAGCCACCGTTGGGAAGCACGACAGCCGCTTCTTTCCCGACTCCGGGCCGGTTGTCACCACCGGACAAACAGTGGTGGACGTAGTGGTTGTAACAAGACACGTAGCAGAGGACGTTGTGGTAGTGTCGCGCCCAAAGACGGCCGCGGGCGTCTGCGCAGGCGACGTGGGCGCTGCAGACGCCGCAGAAATGCCACGACGCAGCTCGGCGTTTTTGGCATCGCATTTCTTGACGATCCAGCTGGCCTCGATTTCAGCCTCGCTGCGCTGGCAGCCCGCGTTCACATAGCAGGATACCAGATCCTCTGTGGACAACGGGGCGTTGGCATTGCGTGTCCCAAGGCAATACTTGATGCTTCCAGGGTGGCCGCAAGACGAAGACTCTGCAAATTCCGCCGAGCGAGAGGACAAACACTCAATAAGGCCAGCCGAGCCGGTGCCGGCAAGCGCAAGAAGGGCCAAGAGATGCATCTCCAGTATTAAGAAGCAAAAACGTATCCAAAAAAGCCTCCAAAATGGCTGCGAAAGAAAGGAGTTTTTATTTCTGCACAAGGCCAAGGCGGAAACGCAGCCAAGCCACAAAGTGTGGTACAGCACAGGGTACATGCCTCTTGCCGCGTACATCTCGTAAGCCCGGATATGTGCATACATGCATATAGATGTGCATGATATCGTGCCAATTGACTTTTTTCTTTTTTCAGCAATGGCTGGGCAGAGTGTATGATTCCACAATGTGTATGGCCCATTCTAACTCTAGAACCAAAATCCAGCCTTTCGGCTCATGGGAATCCCCAACATTCCCAGAAAACTGCCCTCGAGGAACTGGCTCATTTTCTGGAGCTTGAGTGCCGCCTTGAGCACGGCCATCATCTACGATCGCCGCGAAAAAGACCGTGCTACGGCCAAGTGGGCGAAAGCAGTAGCCCCCCTCTCCAAAGAAACAATACCAAACGTGCATGCCATGCCGCGGCGCATCACTGTCTATCTCGGAGCCCCCCCGGGCGACGGGCTGCGCTCTGCACAGGACCATTTCAAAGAATATATAAAGCCCATTCTTGCCAGTAGCGGCCTCGACTGGGACTTCGTCGTGGGTCGGATGCAGGGCGACATTCGCGCTGTGGTCGCTGAACGGGTCCGCATAAAACGGAGGGCCGCCGGCGAAGACTCCACCCCGCACACTCCACTAGATGTTGTAGAAACCATCCGGAAAGCAAACGGCATCGACGAGTACTCTGGCGTAAAGGGCGATATTGTGGTTGGGCGCACAGCTTGGAAAGAGTATGTACGGGGTCTGCATGAAGGATGGCTTGGACCACTGCAGCCCCCAGCCACAACCCCGTCTGTCGTGGAAGAGAAGGGCGAGGAAGAACCCCCAGCACAACCGCCACAGCCTCGCCCATACATTTCGATACACGACTATGAAACGAGCACTCTGCCACCGTCATTGCCGTCGTCATTTGACCCATGCGTGGCTGTACAGTTCCCCCATCTCCTTGGATTCCTCAACACGCCCATCCGCATATACCGATTTCTGAACCGCAGGTTTCTCGCTGACAGCATCGGGCGTGATGTTGCCGCTGCTTGCTGGGCCCATCAGGCCCGCTCCTTTGAGCATGGCGAGCAAGAAAATGCGCTCATCAACGAAGAGGGGAATTGGATAAAGAGCGTATGGAAAGATGACGATGAGGAAGAGAAAAAACCTGAATCCGAAAAGAAAGAAAAGGTCTGGCGAATGCCCGTAACGGTAGATGCTCGTATTGGCGATCGAATGAAGTCTTTCCAGGTCTCGCCATCCGATGCGCAGTATGCTGTAAATATAACCGTTCCTGAGAATGAAATAGAAGGCTGGACAAAAGGAAAGCTACGTCTTCTTTGCACCTGGGCATACAGAAAAGTAACTGGGTCGGATAAAAAGTTGTAAATAATTTGGAATAAAAGTTTTTTTGGTATCAATCATTTTATTATGAAATTGCTGCCTCTCTTTGATGAGTGCCCGTCACCAACAACCTATGATTTTACCACCCGAGCTCTAGTTTTGAATGGTGTCAGTTTAGAGTAATCTCCATTCCAATCAGTCTGCATAAACTCCGGCCCCTTGCTGCAAAGAATGTTATAGATCTTTTTGATGGGTCCCTCACTGACACCGAGGACGGCCGTAATTCCTTTGATCGTGATTGTGTCTCCAACGAGCTGAGATGCGTAAAGAATACTCCCGCCTGTAACAGACAACGGCGAGCAACCTTGAATGTTCGCCTTCTGGATGACTTCTCTCGCCACCTTTTCGACATGATGGCTGTTGGGAGATCGTAGCTCAGAACAGCATCGAGTAGCTGTCTGTATTGAAGATTCTGTTGCAGATGGAACGGCAGTATCCTGTTCTAGCTCTGAGCCATTCGTAGCTCCTAGGTTTTTCTTCTTAGCAAGAAGACTAACAATCTTTGCAATCTTGTTGATATTCTGCTTTTGTAAATTTGTGAGCTTCTCAATCTCGTTAAACGTTCGAGGCATTTGACAACGACGGCAGGCAACAAATATGCAGCCGACTGCTATTTCACTTGCTGGTCTCTGCTTCAAAGATGTATGCTTTACAGCTATTCTATAAAGGCTCATAGCCACCCTGATAACTCGTGGTGACTCTATTAGCATCTCTTCTGCGTACTTTAAGATTTCCTCCATCCCCCTCCGGTCGCTTTTTTCGTTTTTCATTGCCTGTGACATTTTATTCAATCGATCAATCTTGTTGGCAAGAGCACTGTTTCCAGAACTATCGACTGTTGTTCTCAGAGAAAACTCCTCATCTTCCAAGGCACTGGCTTCTCCCACTCGCGACTTATCCTCGCCCCCATCGTCGTTGGCAAACGTTCTCCATTCAGATCCACTATCAATAATTCGTGGCCCGAGAACAAGCCCACATGATCTGCAAACAACGTCACCGCATGAATATTCTTCGACTATGTCAGGAGGGTCCTCTTTGCACTCGGGGCAAATGAGCTTGAATGTAAAGTCCTCTTTGTAGACCGAACCTGCTGCCATCATTGACATTGATATTTTTTGTAGTATGAATCAACTCTCAAGGTCTTGGCCATGGTAGGATGGGTAATCAATATAGATCGTGCCTAGTCTCACACATGGTAAGAATATGTATTCATACACCAGTAAATTTAAAAAAAAGCTGTCATATCATATGCAAAGCCATCATAAATGCTATTTCTCACAATAATGAAGCGGCATCGAGGGGAGGGTTATTCCACAAGGCACGTAGCTCAACAAATTGAGAGATGTTCTGATATTACATTCAGCTATTATAGACGAGCCAGCATGAACTATCTATAATTTTTGGTTCGATCTACGTTTTTTATGCGTCGCTGTGATCTGATTTGAACACGGCGGTATTTTGCATATAAATAAAAGGCGTCCCGCACAATAATAAAGAGCATTCCCCCAGCAAGGCTCCTTGCCCATTGCTCATGTAGGATGTGATAAAAGCGAGGCTTTAGTATTTTTGGCCCCCTCACCCATGAAGTCGGTAATATGGCATATAAAATATCGCCCATAGTAGAAGCAATAGAAGGAAGAAGAAGTTGTGTGGCTGCAGCACTGAACAATTCCGAAAATACAATTTCGCTCTCGGTTTCCACTGCATTTGCACCGTTATTTGCAGCATTGTCGGCCTCCACATTATCCAGACCACCAGGCAGTTCCGGAGGATCTTGGTTGGCTTCTTGTAATGGTTCATTTGCTGCTTCAGCTGCGCCTTCTAAACCGGCGTATACAATAACCTCGGGAATTCGTTCCAATCTAACGTCTTCCATCTCCTCTATGTCTGCGTTTTCAGCAGCATCGTTATCAGCTTCATCCTCACCTATAGCAAAATTCAATCGAATCTCCATCACATTGTCTCCATGCCACAGGGCAGTGAAAGGGTACATGACATTCCTGAGGTAGTTGAGAATACCACCATTTTGCGTTTCGTTGTTAGAATCTCGTCTAATAGTATAGTCTAACGCATTTGCATCATCTCTCTCAACACCGCGAAGAGTTTCATTGAGACGTGTTTCGAAAGAGCCAACCAGAAAGGAGTAAAGTACTCTATACGTTATTGATATTACAGGTAGGGATGACAGTGCCAGCGATGGGGTTACTGCCCATGCCTGCGATGTCCTACGTCTGAGGAACTGGGAGACACTATACTACAAATGTTAGGAATGAGTCTATTTTGTTAGGTTTAGGCGTATGTGAGCATACCGTCAGCGAAAAAGGAAGCGCCAGCAAATGGGTTACATCGGGAGCAGCGCGTTGGAGTAGGAGCACAGGAGCAATAAGGTTTAGCGAGAAGAGTTTTATAACAAGAGTGAGGCCATTGCCATTGGAGGTGCTATTGAATGGATAGTACCGGCCACCATATGTTGTTGCGCTTTGAAGACCAAGCCATTGGATGGCACGGTCATAGCCTGCCACAGAAGAAAGGCTTTTAAATCCATAGAATGCAGAGCCTGTCATGCCAACACCAAGGGCAAATGATGCCAACACCGCAGGCGATAATGACTTATACCAAAGAGAGTATGCGTCGGCTAGCTGAATAAGTTTGTCTGCGGGCTCAATTATTTGGATTTCATCTTTGCAGGCTGGACAAAGGACGGTATGATTTTTTTTTCTAGGACTTGATTGCGACACTGCAACCCACCGCAAGAGGCATTTCTCGTGGGCTTCAAGGCTGCAATGGCAGGGGGTAGTCCAAGAGTTACCAGGCCCACCGTCATGGCCCATTAGACATATGAAGCATGTCCGCTCGTTGGAAGAGCATTCCATATCGCAAAGGTGCAGAATCAACTACGTATGCAAAGAGAGATGCACATCCAAGGCTATCCCATAAAGTTTGATACATGGAAGCATTGGTAGCAGAATCAGGTTACCATGGTACCATAGAAAGTACCCAGCAGCAGGCATTAATCTAAAGTTCCAAACAGGTTAGACTATGTAAATGCTTATATCACGTGCAAGAATTGTGCAGTATGACAACGCGTGTGGCGCATTTTGCTGTCGCCATAAAGAGGTAATAATACGGAAATGGACTACCAGAACCGAGTAGGATCCAAGTTTGGCGGTGGAGGCGTCGCGTCCCAGAGCGCAACAAATGCTGACCGGCGTGAAAGATTAAGAAAATTGGCATTGGAGTCAATTGATCTCGACCGAGACCCTTACTTTTTCCGCAATCACGTCGGCAGTTTTGAGTGCCGTCTCTGCTTGACTGTCCATCAAAATGACGGCTCCTATCTAGCCCATACCCAGGGAAGAAAACACCAGACCAACTTGGCTCGCCGGGCGGCAAAAGACCAGAAAGACGGGGCTGGCAAAGACATTGATCCGGCGACGGGACTTCCGATTGGAGTTGCTGGTGCTGGGTTTGGTGCGTTGGGATTTGGCGGAGATGTAAAGCGGACGGTTCGTATTGGCCGGCCGGGCTACAAGATTATGAAGCTGCGAGACCCATTGACACGGCAACTGGGCCTGTTGTTCCAGCTGCAGTACCCTGATATTGGGGATGTGATGCCTAGATGGCAGGTGACTAGTGCGTTCAGCCAAACAATAGAAACACCTGATGAAAATTTTCAGTACCTGCTCGTGGCGGCCGACCCTTATGAAACATGTGCCTTCAAAATCCCATCGCTGGAGCTGGACCGAAGCACAAATGCCAGCGGCCAAGCACGAACATTTGAGTACTGGGACCGTGATGCAAGAGAGTACTGGGTACAGGTAATGTTTATGCCTCAGCAGGAATCTGGGGCTCCAGGTCTTGGAAATGGACGGTCTTTGAAACGGCCAAGAGAGGAGGATTAAGTTGTTCACGCCATGATGTATCAAATCCAAAATCAATTCTTATATAAAAAAAGTTTAAATGCCTAGCACACAAGCCCCATGTCATCAACGAAAGTTATTGTCGAATCGCTTGAATGTGTATCCAATGAATGGAAGACTCATCTCTGGGCTCTCATCCGCAGCTGGGCTAGAGGCGTGTGCCTGCTGCGCTCGTAGTAATGTTGCATTGTCCGTCTGGTCAATTTCATCAATCGGAAAGTATGTAGTATCAACGTCAGACGTCAGGCGAGGCTCAAACGGCGCACGGATCTTTCGTAAATCTTCAAACTTGACCCCGTGGAAAAAGGCATGGTTTTTTATTTCATGGGCACCGCCATGGCCAAGCCGATTCTCTGAATTGCAAATCAAAGAGCGAATGAGGTTCTCCGCATGGACATCCAGGGTAATGTCGTCCGGGAAGTAAAGGCTGCGCTGCCACGATACAATCTTGTTATATGTATCACGACGGTCTTCTGCACAAAACGGTGGCCATCCGACGAGACACTCAAACATAATGGTGCCCAGAGACCACCAGTCACAGTCGAAAGTATAGCCATGGCCAGTGAAAATCTCTGGGGCGATGTAGTCTGGTGTTCCGACGGTCGAATAGGCCATCAGACGACGGGAACGGCGCCAGTCATTAATCTGGCTGCGATTGCTTACTGTCAAGTTAATCTGGTCGATCGCAATCGAAGTGCGGTCCCCGCGAGGACGCTTTGTTGGTGCCTGTAAAAGATTTTGGTAGTACGTGTTATCATGCATCTTACGGAAGCCAGTAGAGAGACCAAAGTCGGTAAGCTTCACATGTCCGAAGCGATCTAGCAAGATGTTGTCAGGCTTGATGTCACTGTTGGTCAGTAAGCATTTTCTAAAGCTGGAAATGAGCAACTCACCGGTGGATAAATCCGAGTTTGTGCACCTCTTCAATGGCCAAAACAATCTCTGCAATGTAGAACCTGGTAATGTCCTCCGAGAAGATCTCGTACTTGATAAGCATCGTCATCAGATCACCACCCGGCAAAAACTCCATGAGCATATAAAGAAAGTCTGTGTCTTGGAATGTTGTGTACAGCTTAACAACCCAGGGACTGTCCGACTCGGCCAAGATATCTCGTTCCGCACGAACATGGGCAAGCTGGTCACGCCGAAGCATTTCCGATTTGACGAGAGACTTCATGGCATATACTCTGTCGTCTTCCTTTTTCCGCACTAGCTTCACCTCTCCAAAGGCCCCCTTGCCAATAATCTTCAGGGTGGTGTAGTTGTCAGGCTTGTCTTTTGTGCGGAGAAAGCGGAGGTACGAGCCCTCTTTACGGCCCGCCGTCGACCAAATCTGCTCCTTCTGGAGCGAAGACCGACTGGGCTCTGCCAGCTTCTGCTCCAGCTCGGATTGTCTCTGGTTACGCTCACGGGCACGCTTGACGCTGTCCTTGAAGAAGTCGGCAGCAAGCTGAGAGCACTTTTTCTGGTTACTATTCGCATTTGCACCGTACTTTTCAGGGGCCCGTTCAATGGGTGCTTGAAATGCCAGGCTTGGCATCGGCGGCTGCGCAACAGGGCTGTTTGCAAAGCCGCCGTACTGTTGCTGGTATGCGCCACCACCACCAGCTGTGCGAGGGCGTTGGCCAGACGTGCCTGGACGGGCATAGTTTTGCCCCTGGGCCCGAGCAGCACCCAGATTTTGATGGGATGATTGGTGAGACAGTCCATTTGCCTCTGCAGGACCCGATGCCTGTCCGGGTCGATAAAGGACGCTATTAGCGCTAGCTGACGTTGTCATCATTGCCCCCTGGTTACTATACGACTGTGCAAAGTAGCCTCCTTGGGCCGTGGGTGCATACCCCTGCGCCGCTCCCTGGGACGGCTGTCCTTGGGCGCCGGGCTGAAATACAGGCTGCGGAAATGTCGATGGAGTTGTAGGGAATGTCCGATCATTCGGTGGCATTTGATTGCCTTTAAAATTTAAATAAAGGTGACTATTATCCATTCTAAACCCCCTTTTCACAATGAGCCTTGACCCCTTTTGTCTTTTTTTGTCCTTGATTCGAGTACGCGTCGAATGCGAGTAGCGTGTGTTTGTTGAGGCCCGGGTCTCTAGGAGAACATTAATTCCCGGGAGGAGAAGAAAACCGCCAGGAAAAAATTGTCAAATGCAGCTTCAAGTCGAAGGAAATTCGAATGGGGTCAATTGGAATAGGGGAAGCTACACACGTGATGTCCTGAAATAAGCAGTGTATCTGGGCATGTACCCATTCAGAAACTTAATAAGTACCTGTCTCATACCATGCAAGAATGCTCCCCATTTTCGCCAATAAGGATGTTCTAATATGTCGTCGCAGCCACCCATCAGAATTTTCCAATCAGATGTGTCTTGGTTGATACTATAACTGGTGTTCTTATTGGTCGAACACGTTGCAAAACTCAAAAGGCAAGCCTTCCAGTGAGAAAAGACTGAACCGAAATGTGCCCTCTTCCTTCTACCGCAAAGTGTCTTGCCTGACTCAATATATGCATGCTTTGTACCAATAATGATCGTTCATATCCGCCCATATAGGCTAATTAGACGAAAAAAATGATCTCCTTCCTCTTATCCTCGTCTTCATGGAAACAGTTGCTATGTTTGATGTTTCTCGGCAACTTCAAAAAAACTTTCAAAGCCTAATCTCGCTATATCTCTCATTAACCACTCTTATTTTCTTTAAATTGAACCCTTTTTAAAGTTTGAAGCTTACACGTGTTATATAAGGATGGTCGACCAAGACGAGCACACAGCCCTTCTCCATGGTAGTGATAGTACCCCCCGATACAATAAAACTAACTAGCACTAGGCTTCACTGAAAGCTATAAAAGCACCACAGGAAATAATAAGATGCAGCAATCTCTGCCACTTGGAGCTGGGCATGTAAAAAACAATGATCCCACGGTAACAAAGACATCAACATCCACTGAGGCTGACAATTGGGGTGATCTGATAGGTCTAAGCCAACGTGATCAACGGGATGAAAATGTGCGAATGTTTAGGGACGCTGTTGGGATTGGAAAGGGAGCTTCAAGTCCAACGCAACTGCCAGACATGGGTGATTTGGAATGCGGCGTTCTTGGAAGGTTATTTTATTCTACAAACAGCCCAACAGGCATATACTCCAAGACCATTTCGGATTACCACCGCAAACGGTCAACTTATAAAGTCTTGGCATTCTTTATTAATGCTTGTCATGTGGCCCAAATATTAATTGCAGCGGCTCTAACTGCACTTGGTCCGGAAGCTGCACAGCATAGTAGCTCCATTATTGTTTTGGGGGCAGCAAACACCGTATTGGCTGGTTTATTTGCACTTTTGAAGGGCCAAGGTCTTCCGGATAGAATCCGCCAATCTGCCGTGGAATATAGACAGCTACAAGATTGGATTGAGCAGACTGATGCCTTGGTCGTGAGCGGGGCCATTGGTCGTAATCGTCGTGATATTGGTGCTCTTGTTGAAACTGCATTTATGAAGTACAATGCCGTTGTCGCTAGCGAAGAAAATAACCGTGCAGAAGAGTCAAATGCCGGTCACCATAGCTTGGATATCCCTGTAATTAGCACTGGGCTCACTAGGTCCCTAGATGAAAACCGTCTTGTGACAGATACATCTGCTCCCAATACAAAACCTTCGTTGGGTCGACGAGGCAGCGCGGAATTGGAAAATGCCATTCATGATAGCGAGAATTAATACATTGAAACTTCCACGTAAACCATGGTACTATAAGTGTTAAATGATATCCTAATCAAATTTATTGAATGGCTCCCTCTGCACGAAAGCGAGCAATATCATCAATTGTATAGCCAAGCTCATGAATCAAAATATCTTCTGTGTGCTGTCCAAGGATTGGGGGAGGCAATCGTACCGTTGAAGGGGTCTCTGACAATTTAATGGGTGAGTTGACGACTTGGATAGGGCCGCAGTAAGGATGTTCGATGTCAAGCACCATCTTGCGAGCTAATGTATGTGGAAGCTGAAGTGTTGTTTGGACATCATTCACAGCAGCACATGGAAGTCCAGAGTTTTTATAAACTGAGAGCCAATGCTCAGTAGTTTTTTTTCGTGTGATACCTTCAATAATTTGTTCCAAGAGGTCCCTATTGGAAACACGTTCTGCGTTGGTACGAAATTTGGAGTCGCTGATAAGATCTGGACGTCCAATACCGTTGCATAAGATCCCGTACAGGCGATCGTTCCCACCACCCAGAAGGATATCCCCATTTCTTGTTGAAAAGCTCCGATAGGGAACAATCGAGGGGTGTGCTGTTCCCCATCGGCCACTATCGGGGTCTCCGCTGATGAGACAGCTACTAGCAATATTTGCTAGTGTTGCTGTTTGGGAGTCTGATAGACTCATGTCAATATACTGCCCACGGCTTGTTTGTATACGGGTCAGAAGAGCGGCCATGATGGAATTGCTTGCGTAGAGGCCCGTGGTGAGGTCGGTGACGGCCACCCCAACCTTGACAGGTGGTTGATTGCGCTCACCAGTAATGTGCATGAGTCCAAACTCCGCTTCCACCATTACATCATATCCAGCTCTAGACGATGATGGACCCGTTTGACCATATCCAGTAATGGAACAATAGATGAGACGGTTATTAATTTTTTGCAATGAGTTAAAGTCCATGTTGTATTTTTTTAGTGTGCCAGGTAAATAATTTTCCACAACAACGTCGGCTCTAGATGCCAACTCATGGAGAATTCTAACGCCAGTAGTGGTTTGGAAAGAGAGTGCCAAGCTTTTTTTATTCCGGTTCACTCCTAGAAAATAAGCAGACTCTCCTGGACCATGGAGTCCCGAGTCTGCCTTGTAGGGCGCATAAGGGGGTCCCCAGGCTCTGGTGTCATCACCACGTGTGGGGTGTTCGACCTTTATAACATCGGCCCCGAGATCGCCTAATATTTGCGTACAATAGGGACCAGCGAGCACACGGGTCATATCCAGGACCCGAATGCCAGCGAGTGGGAGGTTTGGTGCACAAGAAGAAAAGAGCCTTGCATAGGGAAGAAAACGATTAGATTGCATGTGCCTCCAAATCATTGTTTGAAAATGAAAATCCCACGGTGAAAGACGGCTGCTTTTCTTTGTCCACGGGTATGCCTCCAAAACGTAACACGGTACCAACGTTATAATGCTCTAAATTCTTACTAATAAGGCTCTAGCATGAGGTATATTGTCGCGCGTTGATTCTTGAGCAATGTATATTCTGGACTCATTATGTCGACAAGATTTTGTCTACATAACGCGCTCGTTTATCATGCAAAATTGATCCTGGGTAGTTTATGCGGGCAAAATGTAAGTGCACTGTCATATGATCCACGCATTAACAAGGGACGGCAGCTTAAACACGTTGTGATATTGATTATAGAGATGGGGTTTATTGTCAGGCTTTGCAGTAGATTTAACGCTTCTTTCGATGAGCAGCCAGGTATTTTATAGCAGGAAAAACAATAAGATCTGACGGTACAGTTATCACCATGATGGCTACGAATGCTATTCTCGGCGGTGTGGCTGACACACTCGCCCAAACGATTACGTCTTTTCGCCAACGGGCATATCATCGCTCCCTAAGCGCCAGGGAGAATATTGCCGATGGTACAGAGCTAAGAGACTTGTCCTCAGGCAAGGGTGCTTGGGATGCGGATGCCAATGCAGTGGCCGAGGATGCGTCTACGTCGTTTGACTTTGAGCGTCTTACGAGATTTGCAGCCTATGGGCTAGGCATGGCCCCTATCCAGTTCAGGTGGTTCTCTTTTCTGGAAAAAACATTTCCGATTTCGCCTATAGCCGGCACATTGGTGCCTACGATCAAACGGACTCTTGTTGACCAGCTGGCCTTTTCTCCCTTTGGCATTGCGTGGTTCTTTACGGTCATGACGCTGGCAGAAAGAGGCACGATGCGTGACGTGCAGTGCAAGCTGCGGGACATGTTCGTACCTACTCTCAAGGCGAATTATATGGTATGGCCGGCGGTGCAGATTATCAACTTTCGGTTTATGCCGGTCCAGTACCAACTGGTAAGTATTTGCTCTTGGCAAGCAGTCTATCTAATTGCAGCCTTTTGTGTCGAGTGTCGGGATTGCGTGGACAGTGTACTTATCCCTGTCGAATTCCAGCGAAAACGCATTGAGAGGCAGGCCAGGTGTCCGCCTAGAGTGATATTCAACTTTCAGGGCTCCACTACGTCATGGCGGAGCTTTTTGAGTGCGCGACATATACTATGATTAGTCGTCCTAGGTATATTACTAATCTAACATAAAATTCATAAAAAAAAACGTCGTGAAGAGCAGGTTGAAGGAGCATTGGCCGGAATGGAAACTATTTGGCGCCGCATAGGCCTGTCCCTCCCAAAGCTGTGGCGAGGGCCGCCAGCACGGTGCATGTCAACGACACGTGCAAACATGGCGCCGCCCAAAAAAAACACATTTGGCATGGGAGGCAGTGGTGGTGCATCTCGCCGAAAGCGTATGCAGACTGAGCGGGATCCCAAGGTGAAAGTCCTGGACACCGCCCTCTATAAGCTCAAGTTTGTGCCGCCGCCCCTCCGTATGGGACGCAACCGGTACCTCCGGCACTGGACCATCCACCGGGCGTGGCTGCTATTGCGCCGCAACCGCCGGGAGCAGAGGGAAAGAGAGCTCATGCAGCAATACCAGAGCATGTCGAATGCGTGCGAGGCGCTCCGCCTCTCGAGGGGGCCCGGGCTGCAGGAGGCGGGCTATCTCTTCCGGGTGGCCATGGAGAAAAAGGGCGTATACCGGCACGGGGGCATCCCGATCGAGTATGCGCGTCCGCAGACCGAGACACCGGCGCTTGTGGCGTGGAACCATGGGTGGAAACGGGGGTGAAATTATTGGTAATGCGAATAAACTATGTATACAAGACTCGAATGGATAGATCATTTCCTAGACGCAAGAAGTGCTTTTCGAGCGTCGCCATGCAACGCTCTGTCGGCGGCAAAGGGGAGGGCAGCCTGCTACAACACAACACAGCACCCAACGTCGGTTTTCAGACTGGTCAGGGCAATTCGCGTGGCGGACTCGAAGACGTTGTCCACCCCATTGCCCGTCTTGCTCGAGCACTCATGGTACCTGTTGGCGCCGATTTCCCTGGCAATCCGCTCGCCCTCTTCTTTTGTGATGAATTTTTGATTGGATTTCTGCATTTCCTCCTTCGCTAATGGGTCCTGCCGAAGGTCCGTCTTGAGGCCAACGAGGATGACGGGCACCCCGGGACAGAGACTGCCGACCTCGGTAATCCACTGTTCTGTTAGCCGACGTGCACGCCGCAGGAGGGGCCACCTGCCTTGGTCTTGACGTTCTCCAGCGAGTCTGGCGTGTCCACCGAGAAGCCAATCAGTATTACATCGGCCTTGGAATACGCCAGCGGACGCAGCCGCTCGTAGTCCTCCTGGCCGGCCGTGTCCCACAGCGCGAGCTGCACGGCACGGTTGTCGATCCGGCAGTCGGTCACGTAGTTTTCAAACACTGTTGGGATCTTTTGCACGAACGGTCAACGGGGCGCAATGCAGCAGTCAGCAACTTACGTATTCCTAGCGGTCAGTTGCGCATTCCGCGACACACGCAGTCGTTTGGACGGCCTACCTTTGGGAAGTAGCCCAGTGTAAAGACGCACAGGAGACTGGTCTTTCCACAGGCACCGTCGCCGATAATCACAAGCTTCCGGCGAATGGCGTCGCCTGTTGCGGCAGCCGCCTGCGTGCTGTCCATTGTAATTTGAGCGTGCTGCGGCGAAATTGCAGCTAAAAATGCAACCGAAAATGCAACCGGAAAAAAAAGCAATGGCACAGCGCTGTCGGAAAATCGCGTCGAGAACGTCAGGAACCGCTAGCGACAGCCTGCAGCCCCAGGTGCTTGGAAGAGGCGGATTTTGCTCATGGAGGGCTAAGGCGTTCCTTGTGCAAGGCTGTGCTTACAAACCACCGACACGTGACCGTTTCGCGTTGTGCTCGGCAGGCGCAGCAGCTGCTGTCCCGCAACAATGACATCCGGCGCGAAAGACGACATGGCATCCGCCCCCCAGGCAGAAAAGCCCGACCAGTTTCTTGTCCAGACGGAAGACGACGAGTTCGAGGACTTTCCCCGCGAAGGTAGCGATGCGTGCCCGTGCCCGTGCAAAGACTGACAAAGCCGCATAGATTGGACGGCCGAAGCAGACGACAACCGGCATCTCTGGGAAGAGTCGTGGGACGACAGCACCGTCGCAGACGACTTTGCAGCCCAACTCAAGTGCGTAGCACCCGTCAGTGAGGCACCAACTAACCACCAGGAAAATCAAAAACGAGGGCAAGTAGCAGCAATGGGTAATGCCCAGTACATAGGACTATAAATACATTCTTGTCTACCGTAAAATTACTTTGTGCTCAAAGCAGCAACGCCAGGCAGCGCCTTGCCTTCCAGCAGCTCAAGACTAGCTCCGCCACCCGTCGAGATGTGGCTCAGCTTGTCCTCGTAGCCGAACTGGATGGCTGCAGTAGCCGTGTCGCCGCCGCCAACCACGACCGTGCTCTTGTTCTCCACGGCCTTGGCTGCCGCAGAAAGCATGCCCTTGGTCCCGTTGGCAAAGCTGGTCATCTCAAAGACACCAGCAGGGCCGTTCCACAGAATCGTCTTGCTCTCCGCAATGACACGGGAGAACAGGACAATCGATGCCGGGCCACAGTCAAGACCCATCATGTCGTTGTCGATGCCCTCTTCCGCTTTGACAATCTTCGTCTCGGTGTCATTCTTGAACTCCTTGGCAGTGACGAAATCGACGGGCAGAACAATCTCGACATTGCGTTCCTCGGCCCTCTTCAAAAACCCCGGCACAAGTTCGGCACCGGCCTCGTCGTACAGAGACGTCCCAATCGGCATGCCATTCTTGACCTTTGCAAAGGTAAAGGCCATGCCGCCGCCAATGATGAGCTTGTCAACCTTCTCAATGAGGTTCTCAATGAGCAGGATCTTGTCGGAGACCTTGGATCCGCCCAAAATAGCAAGCGTTGGTCTCTCGGGGTTCTCCAGAACCTTGGCAAAGTAGTTCAGCTCGTCCCGCATGAGAAGACCAGCCGCCTTCTTCTCCAGGTTGACGCCAACCATGGAAGAATGGGCACGGTGCGCAGTGCCAAAGGCGTCGTCTGCTTGGTTAGTCTGTGCCGCGAGAAACCATGCACATACTGATGTAAACATCGCCCAATCGGGTCAGGCCCTCCCGGAATTTCTGCACATCTTCCGCCGCAGCCTTTTCATTCTTGCCATCCTTCTTGTAGGAACCCTCTTCCTCGGCATGGAACCGCAGGTTCTCGAGAAGAATAACGCTCTTGGGCTGCGCACTGGCAATCGCCGTCTCGGCAGCTTCCCCAACACAGTCTTCCGCAAATGAAACCGGCACAGAAAGAGCCTTTTCCAAGACAGGAACAACAACCTTGAGACTGTACTTCTCGACGGCCTTCCCATCCGGACGGCCCAGATGCGACATCAAAATCACCTTGTCAGCGCCATTCTCAAGAGCATATTTGATTGTGGGAATCGCCTTGTCAATACGCTGCGTGTTGGTAATTTCGGTGCCCTCGAGAGGAACATTAAAGTCCACACGGATCAAGACCTTCTTTCCGTTGAGGTCAACGTCATTGATCATAAGCTTCTGGCTCAGCGACATTTTCAAAACTGTTCTTTTTGATAAACCGCGACAAATGCTGGAAAAGACTCGAATGTTGTTGGGAGGGGCAACAAGTGTGCCCCACCTCACATCTCCAAGCCCCTTCACCGTACTCTTAGTACCGCAGCGCACCAATTGAAGCATCCTTTTCAATACATTCGAGGCAGTATTACAATCATCAATACATGGACCCTTCTTCCCTATTCAAATAAAATCTATTACCGTGTGCCCGTGCCAATACTCCCAGGACTAGCCATCATAAATCCAAGCGTCTCATTCGAACCGTTTGCGCCATTAGTCCGCTGTAGATCCTGCGAATCTGGTATCCAACGAATACCAGACACGCAGTTATACACATCCCTCGTAACATCAAAGTTTCCACCGCCATTGTTCGAGTTGCCTTCCGTATCATAAAGCATATCAATGTCGTCGTCGGCAAAAGGAACTTGTGGCGACAATGTTCGAGATACTTGCTCCTTGACAACCTTTATAGGCAAAAATCTCTCCCTAGTGATGGCCTGTAAATCTCTGCAGACACGGCACAGTGCCTGGCGTATTAAAATCGACTTTGTAGGCGACCGCATGCTGTTGAACGAGTACCCCAGTGATTGCTGCAACGGCGCCGTCTGCGCCATTGAAACGCTCGGCAGACTCCATCCTGCACGGCTTTGCAATGTGGGGGGCAATGACCCAAAACCGGGAGGACTACCCATCGGCACAGATGTACCCTGCTGAGACCATGTGTTCGGACTTGGAAATGCCATTCCTGGTGGAATGGATGGCGTAAATGGCGCCGGGTGCGTTCTTGATCCGAGAATGGTTTCAATATCATTCGTGCCTGTATTCATTGGACTAAATGGAGAGCTGCCCTGGTGCATAAATGTAGAGGCACCTTGCGAAAGGCTTGCCGAGAGCTGTCGATTATGCACCCCTTTTCCGTCAAAGCCCATACCACTACTAAAAGACTCCTGATCGCCCAAAGCTGTGCGCATTCGAAGAGGTCCGTATGCGGACTCATGCTCCATATGGGGGCGTCTGGGTGGTAGCTGGTAGTTTGACATAGACATGGCATTAACCCCGCGAGTTATATTACCGATAGGGCTACCTGTCGGGTTGATATCGCTGGAACCATGGATGTTCTGAAGCGCATCCACAAACCCCCCTGGTAATGGAGCCGTTGCTGAAAAGGGTCTGGGGTAGGGTTGGGGGTAGGACGGATGGCCGAAGCCCGGTGGAATGCTTATTGGCGGCTGTGCTGTCGCGTAGGGTGAGATATGCGACGGCGAGTGGAAAGCTGCATCCAGCCCGGGAGATTGCGTTTTTTTTTCGGGAGAAATCTGTGAAAAAAAAGAACCAGATTTGCCCTGTGAGATTTGAGGCATATTGTGGGCATTCGAAAAGTTATTGCCAGGGATCCCTTCCAAATTCAATGGGGGATATGGCTCTCTTGCAGTTGAATCCAAGGCTGGCAAGTGAAAACGCTGGGAGCCGTCTGTTGGAGTGAGAGGTGCCAGCACAGCAGATGGCTGTCCAGGTAGGGGTTTGGATACAGCATTCGGCCAAGGGCTCCCCGATACGTGAATGGGCGACTTCTGCGGAATCAATGTTGTTTGATTCGAGTACAGGGAGGCCGTAGGAGTGACAGTAGTAGTCTGCGGGGATCCAAGAGATGAGGTGGATGTAAGTGACGGATGCAGACCTGACACAGTCGATGCTGGCGTAGATATGCTCGATACACTTGGAATGCTGGTAGTAGTATTTAAGGCATCGAGCTTGGATGTCGGGGCTTTTGCAGCATCGTCAACTTTCTCCGTCGCTTCTGGGGCCTTTGCCGCCTGCTGCTTTTCTTTCCGCACGGCAGCCTCCCTCTGCTCTTTTTCCCGCAACTTAGCTTCCCGTACCTTCTTCTCATGAGCCTTTGCTTCACGGGCACGGATCTCTTGTTCTTTCTGCTCATTGATCCTCCGCTGTCGTTCAGCCTCACGTTTCAAACGGTCTTCTTCTTCCGCTTTACGTTTTTCTTCCTTTTTACGCCGTTTTTCTTCTGCTTTCTGTCGCTGTTCCTCGGCTAGAGCCAACTGCAAAGCGTTTTCCTTTGCCACTTCAGCTTCTTTTGCCGCTTCTTTCCTTGCTTTTTCATCTGCAATAGCCCTCTTCTTCTGTGCCGCCTTGTCCTTTCGTTTTTGTGCATCGCGCGCTCTCTTTTCTTCCCTCTTGGATTGTTTTTCTTCCTCCTCGTCAAGCTCCTCCAAGAGGCGTTGCTGTCGCTCCTGCGATACTTTTTCGCGATAGGCTGTCAAGACTCGCTGTTCAAACATCCGAGCTGCAAAAATCTGAAACATGCGTCGGCCCTCCTCCATTCTCTGCTCATCCGTCATAAAGTCCTGCTCGTTAGCTTATGGACAAAGCCAGAAAGATAACGCACCTCCTCCTCATTGTATTCATCGTCCTGGCTGTCATACTCCTCGTCTTCTTCTTCCTGGCCATAGTCGTCGTATTCGTTCTGGTGGTCTTGGCCATCAAATTTACCATAATCAAACTCGGCGTCCATGCCAAATGCCTCCCTATTGTGTATCTGACGAGCCATGCGCCTTTCGGCCAATTGCTCCATCATTTCAATAAACTTGCGCCCGTCATTCTTTAGTAAATCGTCGGCAACTGTCAAAATTCCCCCGTGTACTTGCAAGGAATTCCCAAAACTGAAAAAATCATTGATATAGTCACGCGGCCCCTTTGCATTCACTCCCTTTTGATGCTCCAGATGCTCGTGGTTGCCACACACCTCATCCTCTGTTAGATTCTCTTCAAAGTCCGATTCATTGTTCTGCTGATGAGCGTCAGGTGTCTGCGAGTAGCCTTGATGCGCTTTGCTGCTAGTCGAATAGCCGTTCCTCTGAGAAGCAAACCTGACCTTCTCTGGCAGAGCCTCGGCAATGTGGCTGTGCGGCCTCCCGGTCGGGTCATTTGCAAACTGCTCTAGCTCTTCATAGTAGGAATCATAAAGCCCTTCAAGTTCCTCTTCGATCGCTGTGCGCTTGCGTCCACAGAAATGGCAACTGCACGTCATTTTCTGCTGCTCCTTCATTTTTTTAAGAACAGTGTCCTTTTCAACCTTGACTAGAGACTTGCGTTCATCCTCGTTCAACTGGAGCCAGAAGTCTTTGATCCGCAAACGCTCTTCTTCTGAGTTTGTGTTCCAAATCTTCTCCTTTGCCCGCTCCATTAAGCCCTGCGTGTTGTCACGGTCAGCATCGTCGTTCTTCTTTTTTTTCTTCTGCTTTTTTTGCTTCGCTGGAGGGGGCTCTGTGTTTTGCCGAGGACTGTCTACGTTGGATGAAGCGCACTGCTCGTCGTCGACTTTGTCTTTGGACACTTGTGCCTCTGCCTTCATCGCTGCTTTGGCTCTTCGCTTTGCCTTTTTGCGATTCACTGTTGGTGCATATGCTTCACTCATCTCTTCCGTCGTTATACTCAAAGGTTAGCACGTGTATTCTTTCATGCAACACTCAAATCGACGTTGCTATCTCTCAGAACGTTGTTGTCAAACGGGATTGTTGACAATTGCTAAATACAAAGGAGAGCACGCCACGGAGAAAGCATTACAAATGAAATCAAAATAAACCATGCTGCCTACTTTTTGAAAAGGTGTAGCTTTCGATGAGACCAGGTAATGTTTCTTCAAGAAGACCTATGTACTATGTATTCAATTGTATGGCCATGTATGGTACCTCATAATACCCATCATTACGATCATGAACTACCAGGCTCTAGTTGGTACCTACCCGTACCTCATGCATGAAGTGTGATGGGTTATGCTTCAAACTACATGTGCCATCTTCTGAGGCATCCCAGCGTCGGTACTAGTATTCTTACTATTCCATTTACACTACTTTACTACCTATATAACTGATTTTCTGCATTGCCTCTTGTCTCTGCGGAGGTTGTGTTCACTTTTGCAGTGCGTTTTGGGCGGATTCACGTGATGTTTATGCAGGGACCAAAATTACTAACAATGGAGCAGCTTTGCATTCATTGGTGGAAAATAAATACGGAGTGGACGGAATGGACGGTCGATGACGGAATGGACGGCGTCGACCGTCCATGTTCATTGATGGTTTATGGCTTTTGTATAAAAAGGACCCTTCTTTACATATTTTACAAAATTTTAAAATCAAAAAATACGCTTTTGCAGTTTTGTTAACCATGAATACCACTTGTCCGCTCTCGCATAATCTCACGACGTTTCTTATCCCTCGCCGAATCAAACGTGATAAACTCATGTAGCCCAGACCCTGCTGGGACCATAGGCAGTACAGGCACCTTCTTATCTGTTATGACTTCAAGGAGAGCCGGGCCCTCAGTGTTAATAAGCCATGACAGGGCATCACGGACCTCCTCTGGCTTCGAGATTCTTCGTTGCTGCACGCCCATTGCATCGGCTAGCTTGACAAAATCTGGGTTCTTTTGGTGGGCGTGGGCATATCGGTCTTCGTAAAAAAGATTCTGCCATTGTGTAATCATGCCTTGCTCCTCGTTATTCAACACAATGACCTTGACGCCAATATTAAATTGCGCCGCTGTAGAAAGCTCGGTCAATGTCATGTTAAAAGATGCATCTCCGTCAATGTCAATAACAAGGGCGTCAGGTCGCGCCACTTTGGCCCCGATAGCGGAAGGTAGGCCATAGCCCATAGTGCCAAGACCGCCTGATGTGATGAGGGTTCGAGGATGGCGCCATCTGAAATGCTGTGCAGTCCACATTTGATGCTGTCCGACGCCGGTTGTGATCAAGGTATTGTCTTTGCGATCCGCTGTCAAATCGCTGAGCTCCTCAATCATTGTCTGCGGTTGGATTTTATCGGCCCGGCCTGCACCTTTGTACAAAGAAAGCGGCCACTTCGCCTTCCAGTTGTTAATGTCATCAAACCAGGCCTTCCGTCCATTTTCTTCCATACCGCAAGGGTTTACAAGGGGCAAAAGTGTGCGGAGGTTCGTAGCAACGTCTCCTTCAATTGCCTCAGTCGCTTGCACAACCTTGTTGATATTCTTCGGCATAATTTCAAAGTGGACGATCCCACCACGGCCTTCAGCAGCTGCCGCTTTTGCTGCAGGGGCAAATTTACCCACGTTCAGTGTAACACGATCGTCAAAGCGAGCACCGAGGGCAATGATCAAGTCAGCCGTCTGCATGGCCATGTTGGCGTACGCAGTGCCATGCATACCCAGCATATGAAGAGATTTTTCACTCAATTCATCAAAGGCTCCAAGGCCCTGAAGAGTCGTGGATACGGGTATGGATGCCTTGTCTGCAAGCTCTCGGAGAAGCTCTACGCCACCTTTCGAATTGATAACGCCATTTCCAGCATAAATAACTGGCCGCTTTGCCTTGTTTACAAGGCCTGCAACACGCTGGATGGACTGTTCCAGCTGTTTCGCCGTCATTGCTTGAATAGCCTGCGATGCAGCACTGGGCATACTAGGAATACCGCTTTCTGTAGGGATGGCACGACGCAGGACACCCGCAGTAATGTCCTTTGGCAAGTCAATCAAAACAGGGCCAGGGCGGCCACTTGTTGCAATTTCAAAGGCTTCGTTGATGCGACGGGGCATTTCGGCTACAGATCGAACCATTACATTCCATTTCGTGCAAGCACGCGATATTCCAATGACATCGGCTTCTTGGAATGCATCGCTTCCGATGGCACTTGTTGTTACCTGGCCAGTGAAAACAACCATGGGTATGCCGTCTGCGTAAGCATCAGCAATGGCTGTTATGACATTTGTTGCGCCTGGTCCAGATGTGACAACAACAACGCCTGGCTTTCCGGAGGCCCGGGCATAGCCTTCAGCCATATGCCCTGCGCCTTGTTCGTGTTTAGGGAGGATAAAATCAAAGTACTTGGAGTTGTAAATGGCATCAAAAACGGGTAAAATGGCACCACCGGGGTAGCCGACTATTGGTGTTAAAAAATACTCAAAATGGGGCTTTTGGGGACGTACATATATGTCGGACGCCATGCCGGAGCATCATTTCGTGGAAAATCTCACCGCCAGTCATGCCAATAAACCTGCTTATTAGACAAATGGAGTCATGCAGAAGAGCACATACGATTCATCCATGTTCCCCCTTTGCGTGCGTGAGGCCGGGCTCACATCTTGGATCGAGTTGAAGTTCGAAGAAGCAGTAGGCCGTTTACTTGCAGATGGCACAGCAGCTGTAGAGTTGTGTCTCGTCAAATACTTTTGGCACAACGATTGCTTTCCCGCGAGAGAACACGACAAAGCACGGATACGAGCAGCCTGGCGCAGTGCCCTAGAGGGCGTTGAACTAAGCATCTTGTTGCGTTGATTCCCACCGTGTATGGATGTTCAGAATTGATGAAAGGACAAATTTGTGCCTTTTTTGACTTTTCCTAGACCCGTGAACGGAGCCTCTCCGGCTCCGAGTCATGGGTACACTCTACGTACCATGACCGTTTTAACATCAATCGATGCAGTACGAGGCAGGTACCCCTGTCTGTGGGGGAAAACGCTACATGGATGAATGGGGCCTCTCCGTATTTATGCAAGTATCGAGGTTTATTGAATGAGTCAATGCGATATCGGCGAAGACAAATACGATAACTGCATAACGTACTCTGTGCCCTAACGCAAAGCCCAATAGTATACAGATGTAGAGGTGGTAAAGGCAACTTAAAAAGAAGCATCTTCTTCTCGAAATCCTTTGTGAAGATGTCATTGTTATGCTATAGGCAACAATCAGATAAGTAATCCCGTTCCACATAAATAGTCTGAAATTTTGGATCACTGGGACAAGTACCTGGGCTTGTACTTAAAAATTTTGCAGCCTTATCGCCCTTATCACAACTGTAGCATAAAAGCTGGAACAAAAACCTTCACATCATTACAAACGCGTATGTATGCCTTAAACGACGCATTGTGTAGAGTAGGTAACCGTCACTATTGCGATTCGATTCATGTATTTGCTATGATGACACTTTTTTTATTGGTGCAAAGAGACCACTCATACTGCTCTCGATGATTGCTTAACCAAAATAGACTACAACGGTATCTGAGCAAAGTACAATCATATAAAACTACAAACTATTGCATAATAAATCTATTCCCTGTGTACATATTAACAAAGCTTCAGTTCAACTGAAATGAAGTCTGTGCCCAGTTGTCAGAATGTAAATTCTGTGAGCTCTAATTCCAATTGCCACAAAATGGCTTCTAAAGGCAAAGCCCCAAGATATTCGGAACCTTTGCAATTGCAAACATTTGTCTTGCCAGCTTTCTACCCTAGTAATCCTTTATCGGTCCTTCGTCTAATATTCGCATGGGCCCGTCAAGTCTTCGGGCCTCTTCCCGATCATCCCCTCTATGAAGCAATTTGGTCACCGGAAACAAGGTCTGTCCATGTTACAGATGCGAAAACGATACATGCTCTATGGTCAAAGGGCTTTTTTGGGAAAGGTTCGCTCAGCCGAAGTGAGCCAAACTGGTTGAAGCGTGAAGTAGCCAGGCGCCAAACTTTGCAGGACGTCACGAGTGAGGAACGCACTGTGGCACGTCGCGAAGAAAGGGCTCATACAAAGTGGGCACGTGGTCGTGCAGAGTACGATGCAATTGAGCTCCAGAGAAAGAAAGAGGAACGACCAGACAAGTCGATTTATATCCATAATGAGTGGACATATCCTTACAAACCTCCTGTTGGGCCATTGGAGATTTTGGCATTGCCAATGAACGACGCTGACCTTGAAAGCCGAATGCTTCAAAAGAGGTCCCTTGATATCGAAAAGGCACACCCTGATCTAAATATTCCAGGCCTACAACAATCCCCTGAGAATACAGCCACAAAAAATGAGCCGTCATTAGATTCAACCCATCTTCCCCATGCTCCTGTACCACAATCGCAGTCTCTTACAATCTATACTCCACAATCTGCCGCGGCTCCTGTTATAGACGGTTTTGAGGACAAGGAGCATCTCCAACTTTCTCTTGAAGAAGCCTTGTTCTTAGCAGGTAGTGTTGGTGTGCTTCAAATTATGCATCATGGAAAGACTATTCCTCTACAAGAACTGATTCCTTTGTTTTGCCAGCACTCGAATTTCCCACCATCACCCCAACCACTTTGCCAACCATCCGACCCATTCATGATTCATTTCGTCGTCTATCACCACTTCCGCTCACTCGGGTGGGTTCCTCGCCATGGAATAAAGTTTGGGGTGGACTGGCTTCTTTACGCCAAAGGGCCCGCTCTTGATCATGCAGAGTTTGGCGTTATGGTTATGACAGAAGATCGACGCCCATCCTGGCACTGGCTTCACAGTGCCAACCGCGTACTTACGACTGTCTATAAAACCTTGGTCCTAGTATATGTAAATGTTCCCAGCGTGGTGAACTTTGGAAGCTCTCTCGCATCTATACTTGAAACCTATTCAATACGTGAGGTTATGGTCCGTCGGTGGTCTAGCAATCGCAACAGAGACTGAATATGTTCATTGCAATGAGCATATTTCAAATCCACTGTTACAATTTTTCTTTCGCATATTTAAACAACTAGCAAAATGATTGTATTCAGTATTTCATCTCAAAAAAGAATATGACACAAATAGTGCATTGAAGATAAGTCATTTACATCCTTGCAACTTGTCTTTACGATAGCTTAGAACCCGCGACGCCAGCTAGACGCCTCAGCAATTCTTTTATAGGCCTCTGAGTCAAACGCTTTCTTCTGCGGCCGCGTTCCATGATTCGGCGTTGTAGGGGATATGGCATTTTCTGTCTCTTCAGTGGCACCTTCTTTCTGATTTTCTTCCAAATAGAGCTGAGTATTATAAATTCGCTTCGCATTCACTCTGAAATGACCATAATTCTTATCATCGGGATTCATTTCAATCTGGTGGCGTCCCTCCGGGTGACTTCGTGCGTTGGAAACACGCAGACGTTCGCCATTATGCAATTTCCCATTCAAAGCGACAATCACTGCCTTCACTTCTTCATTCGTAGCAAAGTCTACAAAACAGAAGTTATGCCATCCGGGTTTTTTCTGTGCAGACTTGTGTGCTGTGATGCGCTTCCCAATGGCGATTCTTTTTCATTAGCAAAATCTAATAAGTTGAATACAAAAAATATAGCAACATACGGATGGAATCCTTCCAGGAGAGAGCAAATTTCCTCCTGGTTGTGTTCATAATCAGAACTGCGGCCAAGGCCACCAATATACACGCGCTGTGGGATTTTCATTCCATCACGATGTTCAAAAATTGAGTTGAAGTGATTCACTGCCTCATTCGGGCCCTTCTTCGATGGATCTAAAGATACGCCGCCCACATCGCCTGGTTGCCGCCAGCTTCCCCATCTTTCAAACTTAAAACTCTTTTGTGTAGCAGAATTTTCGTTATAAGGCTGTTCTTCATAATGCCGTGTTTTCCCCTCTCCCCACCCACGGGGGCGTCGGAGCTTTGGTTGGCAAGGTGCTACTTTGATCACCCGATCTTCAATGGTGAGTTGGAGCTCGTTCAGTGCACGTTGTGCTTCCTCAGCAGAGAAAAAATCAACAAAGCAAAACCCAGGATTACGACAGTTAACCGGATCAATCGAAATAATGAGGTCACAAATGTCATCAAATCCACACTCTGCTAATGCTTTATATATTTGGTCTGGCTGAACACTGTAAAGAATATTGCCTGTGGAACTGTTAGTCCCTGATACTCCATCGTATTGATGATTGACCAATAATCCGCCTTCTTATATTATTGATTTTCGATAAAAGTTTCTCCAAGCTTATCGCATAATTCTTCTATTCTCAATAGACTTACCGAGATAAATTCTTCGTCCTTCCAGTAGAGCTTGGGCTTGCTCTGGCTCGTCCGAGGAGCTCATATCCATTTCTTTTATACTCAACCTAACTTTAAATAAAATCTCTGTAATTGGTCTTTTTCCGCACTAAAGCCTTCTTTTCTTGCTTTTGAAAATTGGGAAAATTCAATTGCAATGCTCATTGTATGTATGCCATATACCAAACATTACAGTATGTCATACATAGCCTGGGTCCAGACTCAAATTTTTCAACATGTTACATAATGCACTATTTAAGAAGGGAAACTGTGAAAGGGTACATGGTACATAGTATTGGAACCATGTATGTACCTAGCCTTGTACTATCACATACAACCTAGACCTACTGAGGGCCAGGGCACTCGGAAGTCGATGGGTCGAGGTCGTCTAGTGGGTGCAAAAACAATCGATATAAGGTGCTAAGCTAATTCTCCCCGCCTCCCTTCGCATCCCCATGTCCATCCTCCTCATATGCCTCATCGGTGCGTGCCACGGTACCTCTCTCAATCACTACATAGTACTAAAACTGCCAGTTAATTTTCAAAAATAAACTCCGAAATAGCATTACAGTCGTCATAATAATAGTGCTATTCCTTGATCATCTATGCACCCAAAAGCACTTTAGAAATCCAGCGCAGCAGAGAGAGATTCAAGGCCCTGCCCAAACCCGTCTAATAGTAATGCTCAACCTCTGCTTTGGCGCTAAAATCCCGCTACAAGCTCGGTGTCAACCAAGAAAACGCCTTACGTAATAAATGCATAATATGCGTATCGCTAATTGGTGGGGCACATAATACAGAGAGACGCTCAACCAGCAAGGGTTGTAAAGGCGCTTCAGCTTCTTGTACTCCTTTTTGGTTATAAAAGGCTTGGTGGCAAACAGCTTTATCAAAGAAGGCCATACCTGGATTTTCCTTCAAGCCGATCATAATGGAACACGAAAAACTTCAACCTGTTGACTTGTTAATGGAAAACAGCAATAACCATGAGAACTCTCTTCCAAAGGAAGGCGTGAAGATGGATGAAGCAGCTAAAACTGCAGCTGCTGAAAAGCCTTCGGAAGAGCCTTCGAACACAAGCAATATCCAAGCAAAGGAGGATATTCGGACAGGCTGCTTTCCATCAAAAAACGGAATCACCATTGAACTTTATTTGGCAGGAAAGAAGGATGCAAATGTCTCTGCCGAATTGATTGGCGATACTATAATCCGCGTGTCTCCTCTACCAGAAAGTCTAGTAGGAACATCCAAGGCCGTTGTTTTACAGCTGCCTGGGCCAGTTTCCGAACCTGCTATTACAATCAGAGATTCCAAGATTAGCTTGCTTCTGACCCCAAAGCTGCCTACTACGAAGTGGAATCCCTGGTGTAAGCAGATCGACAATGCCCCCGATGAGGTCTTAAAGTCAATCCCTGCTTTTGCACCCCAGGTTAAACAGGCATCAAACCGCCCTCCTCAGTATCCAACAAGCTCCAAAAACGGACCTAAGAACTGGGATACGATGAAGTTAAAAACGAAGTCTAATAATGAGACTGGTGAGACTGGTGAGACTAGCAAGACTAGTAAGACCGATGATGCCGATGATGCCGATGATGACGATGATGATGATGATGATGGCGGCCCGTTTTCGGCTATCAGAAAGATTTACAAAGAGGCTGATGCGGATACACAGAAGGCCATGATAAAAAGCTACCAAGAAAGTGGTGGTACTGTATTGAATACAAATTGGGGTGACGTTAAAGGAAAGACAATTAACCCAGCTTCCTAATAGAAGCTACGTACAATTGCAGGTTATCCAATAGTAATAAATTGTTTCAGTTGTTTGAACGCGGGTCTAAACCTGATGTCTACTTTGGCATCTATAGACAGCTTCTTGATGTGAAGTATTATATATTAAAATCTTATTCTAAAACTTCTATTGTGCTATAGTCATCTTCATGTGAATTGAAGGTGCAATGCGCCATATGCCTACTGTTTTTCTGTTGAAGATTTCGGAGTGTGAGACATCTATTATGTATAAAGTAGAATAATTTTGACAGACGAGTCATTCCAATGAACATGACGAGATACCAAAAACAGCTGATCAAGATGAAAGCGCCGATAAAAGAAATAAGAAAGAGGTGGACATTATTTCAGTACAGCTGAACACGGAAATTATAGTATGATAATATGTGACGTATGCAAAAAATAATTTCTGTGTGGAATGGCTTGTATTTTTGCGTGGAATGAAGCAAAAAGACCATTGTGGGTGGCTCATTCCAAAGGTTCGACCGCAACAAATGCATGGCATTAACGAAAGTAAATATGTATAACGAATCTTCTTCTTCTTGGAAAATTTATCTCTGCAAAACGTTTCTCTTGCTCCTTCCTTAAGGGTCTGCGAGAGGCCAAGATTCTTTAAGGGCTTGAGTCATGAGGTATATTCTTTTAGCCATGTTGAAAAGAGACACCATTACACCGTCGGTTCCATTAGGGGTCATTATTGGAATAGTAATATCTGGAACGATAGTTTTAGCTTTGGGAGGTGCTTTATTTTTTGTTTGGCGAAGGCGGCATGCAGAGGCAGCTCGAGCCGAACTAGAGGATGCAAAATCTACAACTTACGGAGAAAGAAGTCTCACAAGCTCATCATCTGAGAAATCCTGGTTCCCTACACAGGAAAGGAGCAAATCTCCTAGGAAGCTACAAAAACGGATGCCCACATCAATAATCACAACGTCAAGTTCAATCTTTCCAAGCTTCGATCCCACAAAGAGCCCTACCATTCCCAATTTGCCACCAAGTCCAATTCCCCGTAGTCCCTCCCCTCAGAGACCACCACCGCCGTCTGACAGGCAGAGACTTCTGTCACAAGAAAACATGGATTCACAAAATAATAAACCGGCTCTTATTATCCCTGGTCACGGACCTGTCTACCCAGTGCCTCATGACCAATACCAAAGACAACTGCAACAGAAATATAAAATGGATTGTGCGAAAAGTCAAGCGATGAAGAAACCAGAAGACCCGCAATTTCAGCTGCAGATGCAGCAGTATTATATTCAAAAGCAGCAGTTTCAATTACAGTACCAAAACTATCTTCAGCAACAACAAAAGCAGCACCGATATTTGACTCGGCGTATGAGTAAAACCCTTCCTGATATATCGTCGGACTCTGCGTTGACTGAAATTCTAAGATCTACGGAAGAGAGACTCCGTGAGATTGAGAAACCTGGGGCTCGACTAGATGTTGACTATCAGCGTGTCTCTCAAGCATCTTTGTCTGATGCAGACAGCATGTTTTCTGGACCCCGTGGTGGACGTCTAGCGCCAGTTAGCCCTGATCTTAATGTTGTGTCTACAGCACTTTCAAGCCCAAGCAAAAGTCCAACGAGATCATTTACAGTTCCTTCATTGACTTCAATAACACCGACATCCAGCTCTATATCTCCACGCCCCCCCTCGTCAGTCTATTCATCACCATCAGAACGGTCCTCATTGTCAACGGTTTATAGTGTAAATGAGGAGGAGCTGGAAAAGGTGGTTCTCGACACGAGAAATAGTAAAGGTGGCAAGCTAGATAAAAATATTGGCCTAGGCATAGAGCCTGCATTGCGATCTCTGAGCCGATCTGCTAGCCAGAAAAGCACAAAGAGCGTGTTGGCGATGCCGCTACGATATCGAAGAAGATCGTCTGATCTGACAAGGATGGAGCGCCAGACGATGCCGGATATCTCTCTGCTAGCAGCTGCCTCTGCTCTACGACGCATGAGCAGTGTTGGGAGCGAGAAGTCAAGCACAGTGCTTTCTTCACATCGTCGAAGGAACAGTAGTGCTGGTGAAATGAAGATGGGTGACCGGCATTATATAGACATGGGCAAGTCACGGAGGGTCTCTCGCCTTGGTTCTGTGGATGAAAAACCAGAAATTTATTCTACAAAGATCCATAGGCGACCAGAGTCATACCGAGGTATGGAGTCTTCCATGAGAGTCCCTGGAAGCCGAGACAGCATGGGTTTATATGACCACCAAGGATTTTTGAAGGCACAAAGCTGATCGTTTGGTTTACTTTTTTTTTAAAATTTTGGAGAAAAATTTCTTTCCATCTGTATTAATATTTCTTTTGTATTTTTACTTTCATTTTCTCTGTATTCTTTACATTTATTATTCTCTTTCTTCTTTTATTTTTTATTTTTTTATTTTTTTCTGGATACATTACAATTTTTACTTTCATTCTAATGAATTGAATTTCAAGTCAAAATGAGGCGTAAATGGCCATGATCAAAAAGGATGACGTCTAATCGGTTCGCACGTGACCCTATAACCCCATTAAAACTTTTTATATAAAATTCTTTTGCGCTGAGCGATTCACTTGCAAAGAAAAAAATATACAGCAAAAATGGTTGTTTTAGAAGAGGTTGACGATGACAAGCTTCGCGTAGATGACAGCGAAGACTACACTGATACAGGTGAGAGTAGCAATATTTTGGACAGTGCAGTTGGCTAACAAGAGAGACTCTTCTATCTCGGAAGACTCCGATTACGATCCATCAGAGGAGACCCTCGGCGAGCGGTTGTATGCGCTTCGGGACATCATCCCGCCAAGCACACGCAACTGGGCATATAACAAATACAAATTCGGCGACTGGGCAGTGCGATCGTCTTTTTCCTTTTTTGGAAAGGCTGCGTGGACCATTTCGGTGAGTGCCCTGCTTGTGGGCATTCCATTTGCACTTTCCTGGGCGGAAGAACAAAACATCCAGGCAATGGAACAGGAGCAGAGAATGCGAGAGATGGGTGGGGATCTTTTGACTGCAGGGACAGAGGAAAAGACGGCCGATAAAGTGAGCGCGGCTTTGTAAAAATAAAATGGAAATCACCATGCTAAATTCCATCTGTGAAACAAGAGATATATAGACATACTATTTACATGTACTGAGTTTTTTATAAAAAAATGATGCTCTCAAGAAATATTGGGCGGTGTATCCAAATCAATGGCTCGGACGACGGTGCCTTGCCGAGCGCTGTCAAGGACTAGATTAGAGAAATATTTGCGGGCTGCCAATGATTCTTTTTGAATCCGCACGGTTGAGTCGCGACGGGCATTTAAATCGGATACACTCTTAGTTAGACTGTCACGGATAGAATCGGCTGGTAGCGAGAGAACGTGCCGCACAGTTGTGGAAATGCGTAGGGAATTGTTTTGGACATAGTCGACACGGGCAAGGTGGGCAGCTAGTTTGGAGGAGAGCTGCTGAGGAAGAGCCTGGGGGATTTGCATGATGATGAAAGCCAGTAGGGCGCCAGCGGCACAGATAGCACCGGGAACAATCAGTCTACGGGCGCCCACCATGCGTACGGCAGTAATGGCATGGTCGACCCATGGCTGGACAGGAAGACCGAAACGGCCGCCGAGGGCAGTGAGACAAGCCAAGAGCATTCCTGAACCAGCAAGCTTCTCTTGGCTCTGGAGAAGGAGTCCCATGTCGACAAAGTCGCTGAGTTCGGTGGGTAGGTCGACCTGGCGAGCTTCGATATCGCGGCGTCTACGGAACATTTCTTTGGAGTGAAAGTTGAGGTCTACAAACTGGTCGCCGAGATGGAGAATGCCAAGATTTTTCAGCATGTTGACGCCTTGCTCTGTTTCGCGGCGGGCGTTTGACTCGCAGAGAACAACTTTTTCGTGCAGATGCTGCATCATCGCACGCTTAACGTCGTCGGCGTATGCCCACGAGCCCCAGAGACCAGGGTATTGAATGGTGGCGGAGACTTCGCTGGCATGAGCAATGGCATAGGAAAGCACTTGGCGACTCTCGTTGTAGACCTTTTTGCAGGAGAGCTCGATGGCGCGTTGGGTGGCTTTGGCAGCATCCTTTTGGGACTCTTCATGCTTGGCCAGCAGCGGTTCAATTTGTTTCAGCTCGTCGTCGACTCTCTGGAGCTCGTCGGCAGCTGCCTTTTCGCTCTCGACAGCGATGGTGTGCAGGTCGCGCAGGACATTGGAGAGGTAGTTTTTGGCGGGAGCCAGCTTGGACTGGGCGCGCTTCTCGAGGACAAAGCGACGCAAGGCCTGCTCCATGGCCTCAAAGTCTTGCTCCTTTTCCTTTTCCTTTCCCTTCCCCTTTCCCTTGTCGTTGGGGTCATCGTCATCGTCGCCACTGCCGCCCCCGCCGCCGGGTTTGATGGCATTGCTGGAGACGAAGTGGACGAGCTCGGACGCCTCTTTGTGGGTCTGGGGGCTCAGATTGGCTACCTGATCGAGGACGGTGCGTCTGCAGCGGGCCTGGTCGCGGATGACGTCGAAGCTGTTGACGACGAAGAAAAAGTAGGCCTTTTCGGCGGCAGCAGCACGAATAAACTCGCTGGCCGTCATGGTAAAATGGTTGGCAGCCGAGACGACGAAGACGACGACGTCAATCTCTTCCTGGCGGGCAAAGACGGCGGTGGTCTTTGTGGTGTCGGAGTTGAGGCCGGGGGCATCAATGAGGGCAATATCAACGATGCCGTTGGAGAGCAGCGACTGGTCGACGGAGCGTTCATCCTTGACGTAGATCTTGCATTGCATGTACTTGTCATTCTGGAGCACTAGTGATTCGAGGTCGGCGAGGGTGTAGACGTCATAGGTGGACTCGTCATCAGGATGGTATTTCACGTCGGGATGGACGGCATGGACCTCCTGGACGCCGCGGTTGGCACTGGCATCGAGGACTTCACAGAAGATGGCCGTGCAGGGCTGCTGGTCTTCTGGCAGCAATTTGCGGCGCAGGAGAGCATTGCAAAAGGTCGACTTGCCGGCATTGAGGTCGCCCGTGATAAGGACCTTGGACGAGATGTCGTCGATCCGGTCACGGAGTGCGAGCAAGTGCTTGCGGCTCGAAGCAATGCGAGCGCTGAGCAGGCGGGCGACGGAGGACTTTTCGAGGCCACCTACGGCGTGCTGTTGCAGCGAGCCCAGCCGCAAGTCGAGCTTGAGCACGGAAAAGGCATCGTCAGCAGCAGGGTAGTGGGCCGGCCAGGAGGCGTTTGCCGCGAGGAGGTCTTGCAGCAGACGGTCGGAGCTCGTGATGGCACGGGCCAGGGCCACACGGTGCTGGTTGTACCACATTTGGTGGATGGCATTGGAGTGGCGGGACGGCGGGAGGGCCGGGGCCGGGGCATGCGAGGACGCGGCCACAGAGGGGGGGCCGGCAATGCTGCCGCCATAGCCAGAGTCGTGCTCGAGAAGGGCCTGAAGCTCGGCTGCATGGGCAGAGAGGCCGTCGCCGAGCGCGAGACAGGCAGGGTTGCTGCCGGTGGAGGGGCCGGGGTCGCCGGAGGCGCCGGCCGGGCTGGGGGACCGGGGGAGGGTGTTTGGGGGGGGCCTGTTGTTGGTGTCCATGGTTGCGAAAAGTCGGAGGCGCTGCGGGTACGCTAGAGGGTACAGCGGTACGCCACGTGGTACAGGGTACGGCGGCGGATACGGGGTACTCCCGGGGTACAGACGCTGCTCCTCGGGACGCAGCAGGCAGACGATGAACATACTCGAGTGGGCGTTTGGCAAGCGGATGACGCCGGCGGAGCGGCTGCGCAAGAACACGCGCATGCTGGAGCGAACAGCGGGCGAGCTGGACCGGCAGCGCGTGAAGCTGGAGCGGCAGCAAGTGTCGCTGGTGAGCGAAATCAAGAAGAACGCAAAGAACGGGCAGATGGGGGCGTGCAAGGTGCAGGCCAAGGATCTAGTGCGGACGCGGAGGTAGGTGGCCGGGACGCAGGCCGGGCTGACGGCAGACACATCGAAAAGGTATACAGCATCCGCAGCCAGATCCAGGCCATCTCGCTGCAGCTGCAGACATTCCGCACAAACGAGCAGATGGTGCAGGCAATGAAGGGGGCAGCCACAGCACTGGGCGGGATGAACCGCATCATGAACCCAGCGGAGCTGCACCGGATTGTGGCGGAGTTTGAGAAGGAGGGGGACATGATGCAGGAGCGGCAGGACATGATGGACGACGTGGTGGACGACGCGCTGGAGGCGGGCGTGGAGGAGGAGGGCGATGAGATTGTGGAGCGGGTGCTGGAGGAGATTGGGGTGGAAGTGGGGCAACAGGTGGGTCGGGGTGGCGGGAAGGCGCAGACTGACAGACAGCTGGGGGCGGCGCCCGTCGGCGAGACGGCCGGCAAGGCCGGGAAGGTGGCCGATCTGGAGAGCCGGCTGGAGAGCCTGCGGGACGGATGAGTAACGGGTCTTTGTCAGCAAACAGGCTGAGTCAGCGGACAGGCCAGGCTGGAACAGGGCGGAGCGCAGATAGGCAATACACAACGACTAACACCGGCAAGCTGGCGGATAAGAAGAATAGCAGTTCGGGAGACGGACTGCAGCGCATGCAAGACACAGCCACGCCCCCCCAAGCCCGCGCCAAGGCCGCGCCGTCTGCGCAGGACAGCCCGCGGGCCCGCCGCCGGTCCAGCGTCTCGAGCCTCTTGGCGTCGACGCGGACGCTCTTTTCGCGCCGGGCGATGGACGCCGACAGCAACGCCGCCGGGCCGACGGAGCGTGGGCCGTCGTCGACGTTCGCCGTCGGCGTGGCTGCGGACTGCAACCGGCCGTCGCGGCGCACCATGGAAGACACACACGCCTTTCTCTACGACTGGGGCAGCGACCTGGGCGAGTCGGACAGCGGCTACTTTGCCGTCTTTGACGGCCACGCGGGGAAGCACGCGGCCGAGTGGTGCGGCAAGAACCTCCACGGACTGCTGGCGGACGCGGCCCGCAAGGCGCCGCCGTCGATGAGCGTCACGGAAATGCTCGACGAGGCCTTTTGCGCTGCCGACGCCCAGATGCGCGCCAACCAGAGCACCGTCAAAAACAGCGGCTGCACGGCGGCCGTGGCCCTGCTGCGCTGGCACCACGACGGCACGGCACGGCGCCGCGTGCTGTACACGGCCAACGTCGGCGACGCCCGCGTGGTGCTCGCCCGCGGACCCGCGGCGCTGCGGCTGTCGTACGACCACAAGGGCAGCGATGCGCACGAGCAGCGGCGCATCCGCGACGCCGGCGGCACCATTCTGCACAACCGCGTCAATGGCGTCCTGGCCGTCACGCGTGCTCTCGGCGACCTGTACATCAAAAACCTCGTGACCGGACACCCCTACACCACCGAGACGGTGCTCTCGGACGCCGACCAGTTTATTATTGTCGCGTGCGACGGCGTGAGTGTTTTATCTTCCCATCTTATTCTTATTTTATGCCTTTACCGCTCTCTTTCCTGCCCCCGGCGCCCTACAACGATCTAACTCTAGCTCTGGGACGTGTGTTCCGACCAGGAGGCTGTCGACCTCGTCCGCGACGAGCCCGACCCGCGCAAGGCCTCGGACCTGCTCGTCAAGACCGCCCTGCTTCGCAACAGCACCGACAACCTGTCCGTCATGGTCGTGCGCCTGTTCCCCGCGTAACGAATGTACCCGCTCCTGTATCCTGTAGCAGCAGTACTTTGCATGTACTATTTTGTAGTAAATAAACACACTTGTACCCCCGCTAAGACGCGCCGCGCACCTCCCCTGCCAACGTCTCCGCGTTGTCAGGGGCTGCCCCTTTTGGCTCTCTCCACCCCCAAATGTCGCTCCACGGACTCGACCATCCGGACATTCTGCACGCCCACGCCGCCATTGTGTGTGGCGGATGGTACGTCGACTGATCCCCCCTGCGTCTTGCTAACGAAGGCTTGTTCTTTCCTACACCAGCCGCGACGAAGTCGCCTTGCTGGCCCACGGCGCAGCCATCGACGAACTGCGTCTGCAGCTCGCCGACGAGCCTCTATTTGTCTTTTACAGGACGGAGGACCAGCGCCGTGTTGTCAAGTACCTTCCCGAGGCCACTTCGCGCCTCGTCCAAGGTAGGAGTCACTGCTGCATTCCCCTGAAATTTGTCTAATCGCCAGCCCGGGCCTCCGTGCACTTCAACGCCGTCTGCGAGCACTTTGAGCATGACGAGGCCATATCCGCGACCTTTCCTCCCGAGGTTTTTGGGGAATCCGTGCCCGAAAATACCAACGTGTCCGAAACCCCCGAAATCCCCGGAAAACCCGTCGTCGACGAGCCCCCCAAAATCGCCGTTGAAAAAGACATCCGGCCCGAAGACTGCGACCGCCCGTCGTCCCCACGCTCCACACACTCCTCCAAGATATACCGCCAAGTCAAACTGGCGCCACGGCCTGCCGAGCGCCACATTGAGGTCAAGACGGCTGCCTTGCCCCTGGGCTTTAAAATCAAGGAAAAGCGCGACAAAAACGACACTGTCGAAATGATCGACTCTGCTGTTGTTCCTCCATCACCCGACAACATTACTGGGCTGGGCATCTTTTCCGGCAAGGGAGACGCCCATTCCAGACGAACCTCTGTCTCGGGAATGTCCATGCGATCCATAGCAACCATAACAACTCTTGCAGACGACACGCCCGAAAAAGCGCGACTCAAAAGGGCCATGGAGCAGCGGGAAAAGCGGCAGAAGAACAAGGAAAAGAAGGAGAAAAAGGAGAAAAAGGAGCCAAAGGAGGAAAAGGAGGAAAAGGAGCTCAAAATGGACGATGCCAACGACACCGATTCACAGCCAACCTCCCCTGCGGAAGCGTCCGAAATAGGCGACACCACGCTCGCGTCGTCCTTGGGAGAGGACGACAGCGTCAACTCAAAAGACGATGCTGTTGATCCAGACAATGACGTCGCCGTCGCTGAAACAAGTGTCAAGCCAGGCCCTGAGGACGACGGGCCGCCAAAAGAGAAAGAGCCAGTGGAGCTGCAACAGGATCAGTCCGAGCCGTCGGAACCCTCTCTTCAGTCCAGTCTCACCGAAAAGGCCAAGGAAGAACACGATGGCATTTCCAGCCCGGCGGACTTCCCAGAGAGCCCCGTCATACCTGACGACGACCACATCACCAGAACCGCCTCCCACCCCTCTCCACCCAAGTCTGTCTCGACAGGCTACAAGCCACTTGCTGCACCAGCGGCGACATCTCCAACTGCGCCTTCGGCTGCCGTTTCTCCCAAAAAACCGCAGTTTGGCCTAAGCATCTCGCAGCGCATCAGGGCCCTTGAAAAGATTGCCGACGTTAAGCCTCCTGCTGAGAACCGCGTCGGTCGTCCCACGTCGGCCTTCTTCTCTGTCCGGCAAACGGCCCGCGACGGCTCTGTTTCCTCGCAGGTGTCGTCCATGGCCGAGCACCCATCATCTCGGCAAACATCGCCGATCCGCGACGGCTCTCCCTCCCGCGCCAACCGTATGGCGAACCGCATGTCCATTTTTGAGGGCGGCGGTCCTCCAGTGAACATGCATGTGAACCGTGCCCATGATGGCCCGTCACTCTCTACAAAACCCTCACACTCATCATCCATGTACCACTGGGGGAAGGATTCCATCCAGGTGCGGACGCGGATTGTGCGCGACCAGCCTGCGGGCCTGGAAAGGACGCTGTCTATCCAGACAGAAGGCCGGCAGTCGCCTGCGCCATCCATGACACCAGAGCCGGAGCAGCGCCCTATACGGCACACCCGTGGGCCGAGCACGGCGACGCTCCGCGAGGCATACTCTCCAGCCGAATCTGACACTTCGCCAGTGAAAAAGTCTTCACAGTTCATGAACCGTCTTTCACAGACGTTGGGCATTGCCCGCAAGCCGCCCCCCGTGGAGGAACCGGTGGCCAAGCCGGCACCAGCACAGCCAGAAGCGCCCGTGACCACTACGTGTCTGGGGAACATGAATGTGCAGCTGCCCGAGTCGTCGTTGTGGAAGCTGAGGACGCTGTTCCTCGATTCTACGGGGTGTATTTTACTCGGCCCACAACCGAACGATAAATTAACTAAGCGATACAGCCTTTCCGAGTTTCGTCAGCCGTACGCACCTGATATGGACACGGAGCAGTTGCCGAATAGCATCTGCTTGGAACTCGTGAGTGGCGGCTCGGTGCAGATGGCATGTCGCACGGGCAGTGAGCAGTCCAAGGTGCTCACGGCATTGCGGGTAGCGTACCAGGATTTTGTAAGGTGATTTTTTTTCTTCTATTCAATCTCTTTTGTACATACACCATAGTAATAACATTTTCATTTGTTTATCTACAACTACGAGTTGGAACTTGGAAGGTCTGTTCGAGTCGAAGGCATGCAGTGTTGTGTTATGATTACAGGGTCTGCATAAATTTAGTACACAGGCCAATTTGGGTCAAGCCCAGCCCACGTTTCACAAAGAGTGGGGAAGGGGTACAAACCCGTACTAGGACAACCAGGATAGGCGTCAGACTCAGGAGAGAGAACTTGGGAAGGAACAAGAGTGAGCGCCTCGCAGTTTTTTTTTGACACCTCCCTGAAAACAGGACAAACCGCCAAAACAAAACACTACAAAATGGCGCAGAAACCGTAAGTGCACCAATTTGTCGAATGGCCCAAGCGGACGCTGACGCGCGATAGTGTGTATACGGCCGAGCAATTCATGAATCCGGGGCCCCCGCCACGGCTGCCAAACGAACGCCATCGACTGAACCTAACGCCGACTCCTGGAGGACTAGCATCAGGAGTGTCTGCAATGAGCATTTCGCCGATAAGCCAGCACGGATCTTCTCTGGGCCCAATGCAGCGCGCAGGGACGTCCAGCAGCAGCTCGGCGATCTCATTGCCTCTGGGACGGCAAGCAACCAAGCCAGAGACTGTGGGGGGCGTGACAGTAATCCAAGAGGGTACGGCACAGGTAAAGGATAGCCTTTCGACGTTTGCAAGATGGAAAACCAAGTTCCTAGTACTGCGAAAGGAATCGCTAGACTTTCTTAAGGTGGAGGGTGGCAAGATCTCGTACACGCTGTACCTAAAGGACGTGACGTATGTCAACCGGTCAAATGCAAGCGGAAACGTGCTTGAGATTAAGCGGCGGCAGAACAGCCCGTCGACGAGCCCTGGCTATGACGAGGGCATGACCAAGACTCTGCAGATCCGCGTCAAGTCCGAGGTAGACCTGTACGACTGGATCGACGCGATCTACAAGTACTGTCCGGGGATGAGCGGCGTTTCCAACCCCACAAACTTTTCCCATGCCGTGCACGTCGGCTTTGATCCAAAAACAGGCGACTTTGTGGGGCTTCCGGAGGAGTGGTCAAAACTACTAAATGAATCTGCCCTGACAAGGGAGGACTATGCACGCAACCCGCAGGCTGTTGTTGAGGTCCTTGGGTTTTTCACAGACTTCCGGGGCAAGGACGCCGCCGACGAGGCCCCACACAAACCTGCAAATTATGCGCCAGCTGGCGGCATGTCCGTCGCACCCCCGCGCCCACAACCACCAACACACTCGCTTTTGTTCGAGCCGCCGACACGCCCAGATGAGCAGCGGCGGCAGCAGCAGCAACAGCAGCAACAGATGCAGCTAGAGGCGCAGCGACGCCGCGCAGAGGAGGAGTCAAGGCACGCAGAGCACGCATTGGCATCCAGCAGCGACCGCTACAATCCCACACGTGCAGCCCCGCCCACGCCCAAGCAGCTGCAGGACAGCCACAGAAGCGCAAACGGCGCGTCTGGCGGCTCGCACGCAGCACAGCGGCAGGCGCCGTCACGGCCAGCACAACCAGTGGCCCAGCGGATGGCGCCATCGCGGCCGGACCAGACGCGGTACCCAACCAATGCACAGCCTGCAGCTGCGTCCAGCAGCCGCCAGCAACCGCCGCAGACTCGCCTGCCCGCACCGGTGAAGCCCCTGAATGTCAAGGCGCAGCCGCACGACGGGGTCAGGGCGGCAGAGGCAGCTCTGACGGCCAAGGCCCCCGAGCGCAAGCCTGACGCGCGTCTGTCGACAATGTCAGAAAACGAGGTCATGGCGCGGCTCAAGGCGGCCGTTTCCAAGGGGGACATCCTGCAATCGTATTCAAATCAAAAGAAAATTGGCCAGGGCGCGTCAGGGTCGGTATATGTGGCCAAGGTGCTGCCAACGGCCAGCTCGCCCGTGGCGCAGAATCTGTTGCGAGATGGGTGCACACAGGTGGCAATCAAGAAAATGGACTTGGCACACCAGCCACGCAAGGAGCTGATTGTGAACGAAATCATGGTCATGAAGGACAGCCATCACCGCAACATTGTCAACTTTCTGGACGCGTTTTTGAGCGAAAACAATGCCAACCTGTTGGTCGTGATGGAGTACATGGAGGGCGGAGCGCTGACGGACGTGATTGACAACAACTCGTTCATCTCGGAAGAGCAGATCTCGGCCATTTGCTTGGAGACGTGCTGCGGCCTGCAGCACCTCCACTCGCAGCGGATCATCCACCGCGACATCAAGAGCGACAACGTACTGCTGGATGCGCAGGGGCATGTCAAGATTACAGACTTTGGCTTCTGTGCCAAGCTCGACGACTCCAAGAAGAAGCGGGTGACGATGGTGGGTACGCCGTATTGGATGGCGCCCGAGGTGGTGAAGCAGAAGGAATACGGGCCCAAGGTGGACATTTGGTCGCTTGGTATTATGGCTATCGAGATGATCGAGTCGGAGCCGCCGTATCTCAACGAGGAGCCGCTGAAGGCGCTCTATCTTATTGCGACAAACGGCACGCCGCGGCTCAAGAAGCCGGAGAAGCTGAGCAAGGAGCTGAAGGCGTTCTTATCGGTGTGTCTGTGTGTGGATGTAAAGAGCCGGGCAACGGCACAGGAGCTTCTGGAGCACGAGTTTCTCAAAAAGGGGTGTGCGGTGGAAAAGCTGGCGGAGCTGCTGGCATTCAAGAAGCACGGCAAATAGGGCAGACGATGTTGTATTAGGTAATAAACATGGGTCGTGTAAAAAGGGCCCACTTATTTGGGAAAAAGAGGGGTTTGGTGTTGTGACTCTTTCCTTCTTGCAACGAAACAAGACAACAATGGAGGCGTCCAAGGTAGGCAGGGGCGGGCGATGAATACAGTGCTTATGTCAGGATATGAAGTCGTCGGTGTTTTCCATGTTTGGGGGCGGTGTGAAGAGCACGCCGAAGGCGGAGGAGGACCGCGGCGACGTGTCGGGCTCGGCCAAGAGCATAAAGGACAAGGCCAAGGAGGCGAAGAAGGGCGAGGACGAGGTGGCGGAAAGCGAGGATGTCCATTTTGAGCCGGTGATTCGCCTGACGGAAAGGGTGGAGGCGAAGACGAACGAGGACGACGAGGACCAGGTGTACAAGGTGCGGGCCAAGCTGTTTATCTTTGTGGACAAGGTGTGGAAGGAGCGCGGCACGGGCGACCTGCGGCTGCTGAAGCACAGGACCAACGGGCTGGTGCGCGTGGTCATGCGCCGGGAGAAGACGCTGAAGGTGTGTGCGAACCACTACCTTGAGAAGGAGACCAAGTTCAACGTCAACGTGGGCTCGGACCGCAGCTGGGTGTACAGCTCCACGGACATTGACAGCCAGGGCGTCAGCCAGTGGGCGACGTTTGCGGTGCGGTTCCAGAACAGCGACAGTGCGTATTGTTTACAGGTTTACAGGGCGGCGGGGCTAACGGACAGTTGCGAACGATTTCCGCAAGGTGGCGGAGAAGCACCGCGACGAAAACGCAGTGATTTTCAACCAGATGGACGCCGAGAAGGCGACGGCGGGGGAGGCGACGGAGAAGAAAGAGGAGAAGGAGGGAGAGGAGAAGGCGGGGGAGACAGTGGAGGGGAAGGAGAAGACGGAGGAACAGACGGCCGAGAAGGAAGGTGGGGCGCAGGAGGACGAGTTGTAGGCTGGGAGCAGTCCAGCGAATAAAAACAGCGGCACTAGCAGCAGTATTACATAAAGAAGAGGGGCAGCCCCGCGATGAGTCATGGGCAGATGGTCGCAGTGGCAACAGCAGCACGGTGTTCTGGGACTCTTGCGCGAGCATTGCGGGCAGCATCAGGAGCAAGACGGGCGTCGACGACAAGCACCAGCAGAGCGATGGCGACAGACAGAAGCGGCGCCGCCTTTGACAAGACGGCGTTTGACGCGCTGATGAAGCGCAAAATGTTCTACACGGCGGCGTTTGAGCTGTACGGCGGCGTGTCGGGGCTGTACGACTACGGGCCGCCCGGCTGTGCGCTGCAGGCCAACATTGTCGACCTGTGGCGGAAGCACTTTGTGCTCGAGGAGAACATGCTGGAGGTCGACTGCACGGCGCTGACGCCGGCCACCGTGCTGGAAACGAGCGGCCACGTGGCCAAGTTTGCCGACTGGATGTGCAAGGACCCCAAGAACGGCGACATTATGCGCGCGGACCACTTTGTCGAGCAGGTGCTGACGCAGCGGCTGGAGGACAGCAGGGCGGCGGCGGCAGCGCCGAAGGCCGGGAAGAAGAAGACGGCGCCGGTGGCGCTGGATGCCGCGACGGCGGCCGAGTACGAGGCGGTGCTGGCGCAGATCGACAACTACGACGGCGCCGGGCTGGGCGAGCTCATTGTCAAGCACGACCTGCGCAACAAGCGGACGGGGGAGCTGCCGAGCGCGCCGCAGCAGTTCAACCTCATGTTCGGGACGCAGATCGGCCCCAGCAGCGGCTCGCCGGGCTTTCTGCGGCCGGAGACGGCGCAGGGCCAGTTCCTCAACTTTGCAAAGCTGCTCGACTTCAACTCGGACAGCATGCCCTTTGCGTCGGCCTCGGTCGGCAAGTCGTACCGCAACGAGATCTCGCCGCGGGGCGGGCTGCTGCGGGTGCGCGAGTTCCTCATGGCCGAGATCGAGCACTTTGTCGACCCCGAGGGCGGCAAGAAACACGACCGCTTCAGCGAGGTCCGGGACGTCGCGCTCGTGCTTCTCGACAACAAGACGCAGCTCGCGGGCAAGACGACGACGGCGACGATGGCCATTGGCGATGCCGTGGCCGGCAAGGTGGTCGACAACGAGACGCTCGGCTACTTCATGGCCCGCATCCACCTCTTCCTCGCCAAGATCGGCGTCGACATGCAAAAGGTGCGTTTCCGGCAGCACATGAAGAACGAAATGGCGCACTACGCCGTGGACTGCTGGGACGCCGAGCTGCTGACGTCGTCGGGCTGGATCGAGTGCGTTGGCTGTGCCGACCGCAGCGCGTACGACCTGACCGTGCACGCCAAGAAGACGGGCGCCTCGCTCGTTGTGCGCCAGCAGCTGCCGGAGCCGCTGCACATCGACGAGTGGACGCCCGTCATTGACAAGAAAAGGTTCAGCCCCGTCTTCAAAAAGGACGCCCGCGCCATCGAGGCGGCCGTCAGCGCGCTGTCGCAGCCCGACCTCGAGGCCAAGGCCGCCCTGCTGGCCGCGGACGGCCAGTTCTCGCTCGACGTCGCGGGGCTTGGGTCCGTGACGCTGCAGAGCGCGCACCTGTCCATCAAGCGCGTGCAGCGCGTGCAGCACACGCGCGAGTACACGCCCAACGTCATTGAGCCGTCGTTTGGCATTGGCCGCATCCTGTATGCCTTGCTGGAGCACAACTACTGGGCCCGGCCCGGCGACGAGACCCGCGGCGTGCTCGGCTTCAACGCCGCCGTTGCGCCGACAAAGGTGCTCGTCGTCACGGTCATTGCGTCGGACGCGGAGCAGAAGAAAAAGGCCCTGGCCGTGGCGCGCAAGCTGCGCCAGCTGGGCATTGCCAACAGCGTCGACTGCTCCTCGACGTCCATTGGCCGCCGCTACTCGCGCGCGGACGAGCTGGGCACGCCCTTTGGCATCACCGTCGACACGGACACCCTGGCGGACAACACGCTGACGCTGCGCGAGCGCGACTCGACCAAGCAGATCCGCTCCACCGAGGACGACATCTACCGCCTCGTCGGGGCGCTTGTCAGCGGCACCAAGACGTGGGACGACATCAAGGCCGAGTATGCGTTGGTGCAGACCAAGGAGACCAAGGAGACCAAGGAGACCAAGGAGACCAAGGAGGTGCCCGTGCGCTGAGCCCTTGAAGCAACTAAAAGTAAAAATGTATGTACATATCATAGCAATAAAACGAAAAAAAAAAAAGAGAAAAAGAGAAAGAAACTACCGCAACGACTCGTTCTGGCGCTCCGAGGCCATGTACTCCAGCAAGTCAAAGCCCGCTATGCTCACGCCCTCGGCCGTCATGGCCACATTGGCTCCGTCGCCCGAGTTTTCGTAAAAGGCCTTTCCGGGCGGGATGTACCACATGTCGTTCCAAGACGCCGTGGCCCCTGCGCCCGTGCCGGTGCCGGTGCCCAGATCCATGCCGCCGTCGCCCATGACGCTGTCGTAAAAGTTGAACACGGGCGCAAAGGGAAAGGACCCGGCGCTGTCGTCAAAGGGCGTGGCCGAGACGTTGGCCCCGGGCCACACGCCCTGCGACATGTCCGCCGCCATGGCCGGCGCCATCCCCACAAAGGCCTCCGGGCGCTCTGGCTCCGACACGGCAGACGACGCCACAGGCACGTCGTCGTCGGCCGTTTTGGGCGCGTGGATGAAGCGGTTGCGCAGCCTGCTCGTGAGCGACTCCAGCAGATTGGCGAAGCGCGTGCCCAGGTGCACGTCGTCAACGACACAGTTGCGCAGCGCGTCGACGGTGCGGTCCATCAGCGCAATGGACTTCTCGACGTCCGCCTTGGGCGCGCCCAGAGCAAACGTCTTGAGCAGGAACATGGCGCCGCTGATGATGCGGAAGTACGTCCGCACCGGCGCGTGCTTCAGGTACCCGTCCGGCAAGAGGCCCTCCACCACAATCTTGAGCAGGTTCCGCGAGCCGTCGACCACCTCGCGGATAAACTCCTGGTCGACGGCCGTAATGCCGCCCAGCGTGCTAAGCGGCAGCTTTCCGTAGTACACCTGGGAGTGCGGCGACATGGACAGCGGCGCCTGTCCGTTGGGCGGCACGGGCCGCGCATGCGCCTGCGCAGCGCCGCCGCCGGCCGACGCCTTGCTGGCACTGGCGCTGCGCTCCACCACGGCCTGCAGCGAGAGCGAGTTGACGTAGATGCGCACGTACTCGTACTCGATGCTGAGGATGTGGCGCATGAATATGGGCAGCTTGTGCACGGCAAACTCGGCCTGCCAGTTGCGCAGGATGGGCTGGAACTCCTGCAGCAGCCGCGCATACTCGCCGCTCTGGATGATGCTCGTCGTGTGCTGCCGCGACCGGAAAAAGACCTCGTTGCCGCGGTGCATCGCGTTGCTGATGCCGCCCCAGCAGTTGACGACCTGGTCGTCCAGCTCGAGGTCCGGGATGTAGCAAAAGCCCGACGTCGACGACACCGTCCCCGGCGTGGCGCCTGCAGACATGGTGCGTGCGCTGCGCGGCCGCCCGGCCAGCGCATTCTTCTGGCGCAGCAGCTCCGGCACAATGCTCGTCCAGCCCAGCCGGCCCGCCAGCTGCGAGAGATAGATGGTCAGCAGCCGCTTGATGCGCGCAGCGCGCAGCCGGTGCGCCTCGTCCGCGTACTCGGGCCGCGTTATCCCGTCGGCCACGCCGGCTTCGTCAGCGTCGTCAAACACGCCCAGCTCGTACGCCAGCCCCCATGCTGCGCTCAGCAGCATCCAGCACATGCGGTCGCTGCGCCATGCCGGCTCCAGCCAGCTGTCGATTCGCTTGCCGCCGATGCTGCCCGCTGGCACCGTGCCGCCGTAGCCGTCCATGGGCCCGCCGTCCGGGTCCGCGGGCAGCAGCAGCTCGTCCGTAACATCCGCCGGCGGGAAATGCAGCGCCCGCGGATGCCACTCGGTCAGAATCATCAGGCTCTCAATGGTGCCGAGCGTGCGCAGGCTGCCCCTGCGGAGCCCGCGCCACGGCGCCGTGCTCGACGTCTGTGCCTCGTCCGCGCCGCTGCCGCAGAAGCCGCCGCCGAAGGCCTCCTGGCCCCAGATCACACGCTCAATCATGCCTCGCAGATACGTCCACAGCTGTTCGTGCACAGCGTGCGACCGGCACATGGCGCCCTGTCCGCTGAGCGACATGTAGCGCGACGCGATGGTCAGCAGCGTGACCGCCAGGATGGGCTCCTCCGTCAGCAGCGTGTGGTGCGAGCCCGGATGGCTGTATGTTGGCGGCGAGATGGGCGTCAGCGGCGACAGGTACTGGTAGTAGTAGTGGATGTAATCGATGGCCTCCTGGGCCGTCAGCCACCCTGCCCGCACAAACCGGAACCGTCCCCACACCCTCAGCGCCTCCGCCAGCCCGGCATCCGGCGCCAGCGCCGGCGTCCGCGCCTGTTCCGGGGCCGTCACCGGCGTTTTCTGCGGCGCCGCCGCGGCGTCCGGGGGCACCTCCGGCCTGCTCTGGGGGTCCGTCGCGGCCTTGTACAGCAGTTCCAGGGCGTCATGCGGCCCGTACACCTCGCGGCGCATCACCGTCTGCGCTTCCAGGTTCTCCAGCGGCGTGTTGGGCTCGCCTGCAATCCGCGTCCGCTTGGGCCGCCGCAGCGGCTGCATGCTGACGGCGCCGCCCGCCAGGTCCTGCCGCCGGCCGTTGCGCGCCATGTACTCGTCCGTGTCCGCGCCGTCGCCGTTTTTTCTCTTGCGGCGCGTCGCGCTGAAGTAGCACTCCTTGCTCTCGCGGCGGCACCGCACGCACGGAGGGTCGTGCGGGCTGTCCACGGACCCCAGATCGCACCGCACCTTGCGCAGCCGGCATGGGATGCATGCCTGGTAGACGCGCTTGTGTCCTTCGGCCGCGCCGGGCGGCGCCGTGGGCGTCTCGGGCGGCGGTCCGGGCTGCGAGGGCTGCGAGGGCTGCGAGGGCTGCGCGAGCTGCGGGCCCTGCGGGTCCCGGGTGTCTGACTTGAGACTGGGGAGTTGCGCCATTTATGGATTATTATTGACAATGCTTTTAAATCGAAAATCACTCTTTTTTGCTATGCTCGGTTGGCAGCGGATAACTCCGCTGGGGTGGGGACTCTGTCTCTTATATGATGCTCACTGCCGAGGTTAGCGCCGCGCCACCCCATGCTGACAAAGCGCTGTTCCTTCGGCTCTGGGCCACGATTACGCACGGAAACCCGGTGGTGTTTTATTACTTAACGCTACTGCAGTCGGTGGCCCTCCCGCGAACTCAGCTGCCCGTTAGCTCGCGCCGCTGGCAAAAATACGTACCAGAAACTCCCATAGCTGCCGCGTCAGGTTGTCAGGCATTGTGTACAGATCCACCGAAAACTCGTCCGCTGCTGCGTCAGCATGGCCCCGTGCACGTGCGCCCCTGCTCACCTTTCTCGTTGAGGGCGACAACGGTGTCCGAGTCCTTGTTGTCGTGGATGATTTGGATGACATGCAGCATGTCGTCCTCCTCCAGCATGGGAATCACGTCCGCCATCTTCTCCAAATCGTACTTGACCTTTTTCGCTGGTTTTCCATCCGGCACCGGCCCGGACTCCAGCAGCAGCTGCCGCAGCGCCGGCGACGGGTTCTTGAACGTGACCGGGTACGTCTTTTCGTAGAGCTCCTCCGCAAAGTTCAGATCGTGCTTGAACGTGTGCTTGCCCTTGTCCTTCGTGTAGCACTCAATCCGCATCTCAAACTCGCCCCATCCCTCGTTGGAGCACTTGAAGGGATACTCCAGAAACGCTGCCGGTCAGCATGCCCACACCCCTGTCTCCACGCACTCTGTGTTGGGTTTTCAAAGGACTCGTGCAGCTTGTACGTCACCTTCTCGAAACACCGCGCCGGGTATTCCTTTCCGCCCTCGTCGGCGATGTAAATCTCCACGGACCATTCCCGCATGGGGATCCCATCCACCTGCTCTGCTTTTTTGATTTGGTGCGTGACCACCTTGATTTGGCGCTTCCCGTCAGCCTCGCCGCCCCGTCGATGTTCTCCCTACCTGCACGTTCATCTCGTCACTGTCCTACGTTGTCGAAATGCGCTCCGCCAACGCGCCAGCCCTTTTTACCCACTTTTATCACGTGATGCGCCGTGACTGGAGCCCAACCGCCGGGTACAGAAGAGGGTACGCATCTCTGGTACCGAAACGGGTACGCTCGCGCACATGTGCGACGCCACGCCTCATATAGTCCTCGTGCATGCCTTGGACGTGTCTGTCCACGCTCCCCCTGCAAAATGAAGTCCCCTCCCCCTGGAAAGACAGATCCGCTCCGGTGGCGTATGAGGGACACCAACGGCTGCCAAACATGGCACTACCTCAGCACCGAGCAGGAAGCCAACGCCTGGCCGCAATCTCTCGCCGACAAGTACTTTCTCGGTCTTCCCCTGGGCCTCCCCGCCCAGCCGCGCGCCAAGACGGCCCTCGACTCCGTCCGCAACGGCCTTGCTTTCTTCGAAAAGCTGCAGCTAGCGCCCGGGAACTGGGGCTGTGAATACGGCGGGCCCATGTTCCTCTTGCCAGGCATTGTCATTTCATGGTACGTCACGGAGACGCCCATCTCCGCGGAGTTTGCCACCGAAATCAAAAACTACATTTTTGCGAGGGCACACCCCCAGGACGGCGGCTGGGGCTTGCATATCGAAGGCGAGAGCACCGTCCTAGGCACTGCCCTCAACTACGCCACTCTCCGCATTGTTGGCGTTGATGCAGACGACCGACGCATGGTCAAGGCCCGGGACACTCTCCATCGCCTTGGAGGCGCTACGCACGCCCCGCACTGGGCCAAGGTCTGGCTGGCTGTCCTGGGCGTTGCTGCGTGGGAGATGGTCAACCCCATTCCGCCCGAGCTGTGGCTGCTCCCCGACTGGGTCCCCTTTGCCCCGTGGCGGTGGTGGATCCATATGCGCCAGGTCTTTCTGGCCATGTCCTACATGTACTCGAAGCAATGGTCCTGTCCCGAAACAGACCTCGTCAGAGACCTGCGCAAGGAGCTCTACACCCACGACTATGCAAGTATCCAGTGGTCTGCCCACCGTAACACTATTTCCCCTGCAGACAACTACCATCCCAAGTCATGGCTCCTCAACACGGCCAACTGGGTTCTGGCGAATGTTTGGGCCCCCGTGCGGCCCGACTTTGTCAAGAGCCACGCCGAGGCGTGGGTCAGCCGGCTGATTGACATGGAGGATGAGAATACAGACTACGCCGATCTTGCTCCGGTTAATAACCCGATGAATCTTGTTTGCTGCTACATTCGTGATGGCGCAAACTCGTATTCCGTTCGGCGCCATCGTGAGCGGATCCTCGAGTTCCTCTGGGTGAAGGACGAGGGCATGCTCTGCAACGGCACCAATGGTGTCCAGTGCTGGGACACTGCTTTTGCCATCCAAGCCGTCATCGATGCCGGTCTCGAGCAAGACGAGCGCTGGCGCCCCATGCTCGAAAAGGCCCTTGCATTCCTGGACGACCAGCAGATCCGCGACGAGGTCCCCCACAAGCAGGCGTCGTACCGCCAGCAGAGAAAAGGCGCATGGGCCTTTAGCACAAAGGTCCAGGGCTATGCGGTCAGCGACTGCATCTCCGAGGCGCTAAAAAGTGTCATTTTACTGCAAAAGACGCCAGGGTACCCTGCTCTTCTCGATGATGCCCGCATTTTTGATGCCATTGACACTGTTCTGACCTTCCAGAGCCCTTCGGGTGGCTGTGCCTCGTACGAACCGCCCCGTGCAGGTGAGTGGATGGAGATGCTCAATGCCGCAGAGGTTTTTGGTAATATCATGGTGGAGTACGACTACCCAGAGTGCACCACAGCTGTGGTGACTGCTCTTTGCCTCTTCCAAAAGCATTGGCCGGATTACCGCACCGCTGAGATCCAAGCGTTTATCGGTCGGTCCGTGTCTTGGATCAAGACGAGACAGCGGCCAGATGGCAGCTGGTATGGAAACTGGGGCATTTGCTTTACCTACGCAACCATGTTTGCCCTCGAAAGTCTCGCTTCTGCGGGCGAGGTGTATGCTACGAGCTCGTCCTCGCAAAGGGCCTGTGCGTTTCTAGTCTCGAAGCAGCGTGCCGATGGGGGCTGGAGCGAATCGTACAAGGCTTGCGAAACAGGCATATACACGGAGCACCCGTCTGGGTCGCTCGTCGTGCAAACTGCCTGGGCATTGATTGCTCTTCTCAAAGCAGGCTTCCCCGACAAGTCCGTCCTGCGGCACGGCGTCGAACTCATCATTTCGCGCCAACAGCCAAATGGCGAATGGCTGCAGGAGGCAATTGAGGGCGTGTTTAACAAAAGCTGTATGATTTCATACCCAAACTATAAGTTTGTTTTCCCCATGAAAGCGCTCGGAATGTATCACAAGCGCTATCCCGATGACGTTTTCTAAAAACATGTCTCCAAAAGAATGGGCAAACGATCACTTGATTCTCTACACGCATCGGTTTTGAGTAAAGCGGTTTGTAGGTTAGGAGGCATAGTATACGCTTGCTGCGACTAGTGTTTATAACCGACACGGATGTAATTTCTGAATACTATAATACGGATGGCCATACTATTTCCTTGAAAAAAAAAAAGTTTATAGACGGTGGGTATAAAGAGGACTTATCGCTTCCGAGCACCATGCCTTTGCGCTCTCGTCAGGTGTGTATCCAGCCACAAAGTTAGATCACCATGGTCATCAGCTGCTTGTATTTCAGCTTTTACATTCAAAAACAGCATAATCTGGACATCTTGAAACTGAGAATGTGTTATCGCATCGTCTGTGAAGTAGTCCTCGCTTTCGATGAGCTCCTTCAGCATCGACACGCCTTTTCTCCGGTCTCTCTCGGTAAGAGGAAGCACTGCGTTAAGGCTTGTCTTTGCATACGCTACTGACTTTATCAAATCGCAATATTGGATGCCGAGCCACTGCATCGTCGGAACTGTAATGTTTTCTTCGTGCTTCAAGCTTTTGCTGTTGTACTTGTACGTGCGGAATATGCCAATGCCATCTGGGTCATAGTCCACAACGCCATAGATGGGAATTCTTGGGTCCTTCCGTTGAAGCTCGTGCAGAAATGCCCTTGTGACGAGAGTTGGATATCCTTTTGATGTCACGAGTAGGCCGCTTCCTGCCTTGGATGTCCTCCAGTACTCTGTAGCAGAAAGTGTGCGAAAGGTTGCTTCCTTTTCAATCACCAAAACCCACTCGCACGTACCAAGATCCATCCTTGAAATATCACGTAATGATGGTATAATGAGACCCTTTCTGTTAGAGTTTTTCTTTACAATGTTCCGTACATTTTCCTGGCCAGATGCCTGATGGCAGTTTCCATCCTGGTCAATAATGGAGACGCAGCCACACATGACACCCACGGCTGCTGCCAGCTGCTTTTTTAGTTTGGTCTTCCCCGTCCATTCACGTACAATATGGAGATCATCCCGACCAACGCCAAGCGTGAAAGCCAAATCATCTACTATGGTGTCCACCGTCTGCTGCTTCTGAAACAGACGAGGGTGCTGATAAAATATATTTCTCATAAAAGTTAGAATAACCAACTTGTTTTCACGAACCATTACCTCTTTGTCACATAGCGGCCTGATTGTATAGCCTGGTAAATCATCTCTAAAATAACACATATTTGAGCTTTTCGACTTGTTAAACACCTCATATGGCAAGCAGCATGTCTACCCACCGAACCGTCGTGTTTCGCTGCAGCTATTGCCCGGAAAAGCCACCACCTTTCTCCCTCTATGAGACCTGCGCCGTATCAATGGGATAGAAATCTCTTGTCCCCTTGCAAGATTTTCTACAGCCTCATAGAATACTTTTTCAATTTGTGCTAAAACAGAGCTATCTCTGCTCCAGTTTCCATCACTTATCCCGAAGCCGTCCCCGGGCGAGCCGTCTTCTGAGTCTGGCGAACTTGCCATTTTTATTATTTATTCCAGGATCAGAAAATATAGCAATTCATATATAGATCATAATTAACAAAAAAAAGAATGACTATTGGCTTGAAGAGGAAGGAGCGTTTGGCTGTTCTATGCCAAAGGCTAAAAAGAAAAAAATTGGAAGACGGCAAAAAAGTGACAGGAGCGGGATTCGAACCCGCGCCTATTTCTAGACTAGCATGTTCAGGAACCTGAAGCTAGCGCCTTAGACCGCTCGGCCATCCTGCCTATTTGCTGTTGTTGTAAAGAAGTCGACTCTCTTCATAGAAAAAGTTTCAATTTTGAGGACAGCTGCCATAAACATGCATGAGTGAACCCGAAGAACGGCATCCGGAGAATGACCTCCGGATGGCCCTCGCAATGATAAATGAAATCACTCATAGACTCATTATAAAACATCACGAGAACGAAACTGCGCGCGAAGTCCTGCGCGCACTGAACTCAGGGGTAGAAAAGGGGCTTGCCTTGATTTCACCCCACGTTAGCTCTCCGGAGGAGACAGCTACGCCGATAACGACATTGGAGTCAGAGCCAAATGACTCCCTCGAGAATGAGACCATGGCACTGGTAGCTGAAGCTACAAAAGAGGCTGACGCGCCTCCTGAGAAGAACGGGTTCACCGAAGCGGTGAGCAAGAGCAAGAAGAAAAGAATGCGAAAGCGGGCGCGCGAGGTGGCCGCAGAAAAGAAAGAAGAAGAAAAGGCTACTGAAAAGCCTAAAAAAGTCCGTCCGACGCCGACGGACTCGAGATTACTCGTGCGTCTTCCCAAAGACAGCGACTACGTGTCCTCCGACGCGTATTTCGCGTCTTCTGACCTCTGCAAGGAGGCGTTGGGACGCGTAACGAAAACACCTACCGGCTTGGCTTTGGCTCCAGTCGACGAGAAGAGCCGTGCTACTATTTTGGAGCACAAGAACAAAATTACCGCCTTCTTTGGGGAGGGCACGAGAATGGACGAGGCCCATCGCCTCGATACTTACGTGATTAGTCCTATTGACAAGTACGTTTGTGGCCGGAACAACGCATTGGTCCGCGTGGATCCGGAGTTTATAAAGGGTTGGTTTGAGCAGGTGACTGGCCTTGTCCCTGTTTATACCTCCGACCCGAGAGAAGAAGAGAAAGACCGCGTGAGCTTCTTCGTGAAGGTCCCAGCGACGGCTGAGAAGCTGCGTCCCCGGGGTTTCCTTGGTGGACGTCGCATCGCCATCCGTTACTGGAAGGGGAGGCGCAAGATAGAAAAGTGCATCAAGTGTTTTGGTGCCCACCATACCAACACTTGCAGCTTGCCTGCACGTTGTAGGTACTGCAACAGCGGAGAACACAGCTC